>MU376044.1:0-29630 GCA_022495235.1 Xylaria curta | reverse complement strand
ATTCTATTTTATAAAAAATATTAATTATTTATTTAATATAATAATAATAAAATAAATATTAATAAAAATACTTACTTTTTTTTTTGTTAAATTTAACGGATTATTATTTTAAAATAAAGCTAATAACAAAAAAAAATTTGTTAAGTTTTTTAGTGTATTTTTAATAGATTTTAATAAAATATAATCTGTTATATATAGCTTTATTAAATTATTAATAAATTTAAAAATAAAAATAAATAAAAAAATAAATAAATAAATTATTTATAGTGCTTAAAAGTAATATATCTTTAAAGAAATTTTCGTATAATTTATTCGAATTTTTAAATAGCTAGAAAATAAGTAGTTGCTAAGGCTAAAATTTAAATATATAATTAAAAATTATAAAAATTAATATAAATAAATTAAAAAAAATATTAACAAAATATAGCTCGGCTATATAATTAAGCATAAATTAATAAATATATAAAAACTAATTAAAAAAAAATGCAAAAGCTAAAAGTGGGCCGATTTTTTGCTAATATTTTTTATAAACCTATAATTTAATATATTAATATATATTAAAATAATTTTAAAAAATCGAAAAAAAATCAGAAAAATATATACTTACTAGGATTATTAAACAGTTAATTTCTGCCATTTTTTTATATATTGTATGCTGTTTTTGCATAGCTTAATTAAAAGCTTTTTTAGCATTATTAAAATTAATAATTATTTGTTTTTAAACTTTAGTAAGCTTAAAATAATTAATAAAAAACATTATAAATAAAATAATAAATAAAACGAAAAAAAAGCTTTCAAATAATATATGCTTTAAATATATAAAATATATATTAAAAAAAAAAAATTAAGTTAAAGTTTAAAAAAAATAAAAATATTTTATATTTAAAAAAAAGTAAAATTATAATTTATTAATTTAATTTTTTGTTTTTTTTAAAAAAAAAGTTAAATTTTAAACCGTAAAAAATTTCTTTTTTTAAACTTATTATTAAATTTAACTAGCAGTATTATTTAATAAATAAAATAATTTTTAAATAATTTATTTTTATTTTTAAAGCTTTATAAATTTATAGCAGCTAATTTAAAAATAATAAAAATAAGCAGACTTTAAATAAAAAAAAAAAAAAATTTTCTTTTTTTAATAATATATAACTTATTATAACTACTATTTTATTTTATTTATTTATATATTTATTTATATAAAAATATAATTAATTAAAAAATATTCTAGGGCTTTTAATAAAATAAAAAAAATTAAGCAGTTAATACTATTAAATAAAGCTTAAAAAAAGCTTTTAAACTATATGATTTTTTTTTATTTTTAATTTTTTAGCTTTTTTTTTTTTTTTTTAAATATTTATTTTTAATTAATTTCAATAATTTATTACACGCTAACTAAAATAAGCAAAAACAAATAGATTATATTCCTAAATAAAGCTTAGCGTAAGCTTTTAAACCATATATTTACTTTTTTTCTCAGGGTCCCCACTTTTCTTTTAGTAAATTTAGTATTATTAAAATACTTACTTACTTACTAAACCTACTGCCTAGTAAAAGCAACAAAAAGTAAGTTTTAGTACTGCTTGTACTAAAATTTACTTTTTTGTCGCTTTTACTAGGCAAATACGGAGTTAGTAAATACGTACTAAAATACTAATACTAATTGGCCGAACCCTGCCCAGCACCATGGTATAGCGTAGGAGAATATATTACGCGATGAGTGGTAGCGTGTGGCGTTACGTGCTTCCAGGCTTCTCCCCATTTTACCCCTGCGGAGCGTAACATTCAGCGCCTGGGCGCATCGGGCTGATCAATTCTGACCTTATGACACCCATCTTCGACGTCTATCGATTATCAAGCAGATCATCTTCGTCGACCATCCCCTCTTCTCAGGTGAAAAGGGTATGCAGATCCGTTCGAGAGTTCTTGGCTTCGAATAGTGGACTGCCAAGGAACGGGCTCCCGTCCTTAGTGCGCACGTGCTCGCGAGAATCGGGCGCCTTTCACTGTCGTAGGAAGGATCGGGTATCGGACGGGATGGGGCAGCTTAAGGCGAAGCTCGGCAGGTCCCGCGCCGCACGGATACGAGGAGGAGGCTCACCTATCCTCAGTATGTAGCCCAAGTCCCTGTTATAGCGTCGGTGTTAAGGCTGAACTGGTGAGGTATGTAGTCTGCGGTTGCAGCCTTGACAGATGATTGACTAATGCACAAAAGGTTGGCCGAGACACACTCTTTTTGAAAGACTGGTCTATTCTTCTTGGCTCAATGTTGTAGGACCCTTGAGAGCGATATTAAGATGTCTGTCACTATAGGCCAGATAATGCTTGGTAGAATCGAACGGTCATGTAGTATTGTCCACTCCGATGAGCTGGTCGATGTTCTTTAACTACTTAGAGAGCCCGTTTGCTAAGACGAGTCGCACGTAGTTTGAGATTCTTGGGCCCGATCACATTCGTTCTGCCACGCAGTATCTCTTGCCTAATCCTAGCCCCGATATTGGTACTATATTCAACCATGCTCTCTTATAGCCTCGCCACGACGCTTGGGGTCCTTGCTTCGGTCTCAGTGCACGCCTTCCCTGGATTCCCTAGAGAGAAGCAACTAGCGAAGATCGATGTCCTAAATCCAGCCGACCTTAACAATATTGGCTCGGACGAAGGAGATGATTCTTTTCAGTTACTGGGGGACCTAGTGACTCTAAGTCCTGCGAACCTAACACAAGTAGGCCGCGATATCACGGACCTGCTCATGAACTTCGGTGCCCCTGAGAGCGACGTCGCCTATGTCGATACTCCAGCGCTGAACTCCACAGCCTGTGCCGATGATACGTGCTGTGTTTGGAAACACATAGCGGACGAGATGACCGACCTTTTCCGAGGGGAGTCAGGCCGTTGCACTAAATGGGCCCGGATGGCTATCCGTCTCGGATTCCATGATGCTGGGACCTGGTCCAAGGCCACTGCCTTCCAAGGTGGTGGTGCTGATGGATCCATATGTCTTACCGATGAGTATACGCTCCCGGAAAACGGTGGCCTTGAAGACATGTGCCTCCAAATGCTCACCTGGTATGACGAATGGCATAACCAAAAGGGCTTTGATATCTCTATGGCCGACTTAATCCGGTATGCATTATGATCACTATGTTTATTTACATGATATACCCTTATATATTGATTTAGTAAGAGATAGTCTGTACTGTGGAACTGACATCTGAGAAGTAAGCAGACCTCGCTCGTTACCTTTCGGTTGCCGCTGCAAAGGCAAAGAAATATGATTTGCAGACAAAACACTTACATATCTCAGAAATGGGAGCAAATGTAGCCACTGTCGTTTGCCCTCTCGGCCCTCGGATCCGGTCCTTTGTAGGTCGTGTAGACTCCGCTGTTAGGAACAGGGTAGAGCTCCTACCTAGCCCCTTTTCCGAAGCGGTAGACCTTATTCGACTATTCAGAGATAAGACAATTAGCCCTCATGCTTTAGTCGCGCTTCTTGGCGCCCATACAACGAGCCAGCAGCGACTCACGAACGCCACCAGAGCAGGCGATCCTCAAGATAGTACCCCGGGGGTATGGGACGTGCTTTACTATGAGGAAACATACGGCTCAGTCGAGGCGCCAGAGCGAGTTTTCAAGTTTCCGAGCGACGTGGCTTTGGCCAAGTATGCTGTTACAGCTAGGGAATGGGTCTCATTCCTTGGTACTGCAGGGCAGGGTCACTGGAACACGGCAAGTAGACACGATGTTATTATCTCACAACGAATGAGACTGATATTAGAAATAGGACTATGCCAGGGCATACATCCGTCTTAGCCTGCTCGGCGTTAACAACATCAACCAACTTACAGAATGCACTAGGGTTCTACCGGCACGAACTCTAGAGTACAAGAACCCAGACCAAGAAAATATGGATGAATGGCTGAAAAGCTCTCGTGTTTCCCTTACTTCGGAGGAGATTGCTGACAGAGTTGAGCTTGGAGGTATAGTCGATACTAATAACCTCTTCGCTGGTAATAGTTCAAGAGAGATTGAGCTTTAGAAATAGCATACCGTCAGTGTGACATTTCATGCTTGATAA
Organism: Xylaria curta; assembly: GCA_022495235.1. Classification (NCBI taxonomy): domain Eukaryota; kingdom Fungi; phylum Ascomycota; class Sordariomycetes; order Xylariales; family Xylariaceae; genus Xylaria; species Xylaria curta. The sequence goes on along the minus strand of MU376044.1, from coordinate 25,558 downwards.
AAAGTCGGGCAGAATATTCATCTTACTCCTCTTCAATTCTTCGCATATAGTTATTCATCATCTTGTATAGTTTGTCGATGTATATACTTCGTGTATATAGTTTTACGCACCATTAAGGTAGCCAATAAGTTGAAACATCTTTTAACTTGAGGTTGAATAGATTGATGAAAGGGGTGAGCTTCTCATTGTGTCTACAAATCCAAAGACGTCTTTATCTTCAACAAGAATAAGACATTATTAGGCGCATACAAAGGACTCTTGTATGCTTTGGCGCCTAAAAGTCATTAAATAGAGACAGGTAGCGACTGCTAAAGCATAGCGAATAGAGAATTGAGACATACGTATCGAGACTCTTCTACACCCGTTCCCAATTCATTGCCATCACGTATCACATTGAACCAAGCCCCATATGTCTAATACAGGACAGTGCCAAAGTCAGGAGAGGGAAGATGAAGGGTCCGATATGATTGAGTGCTACTTCGATATTGAGCGAGCTTCATTGCCGCGAGAATCTAGGCCAGAGGATCACCAATTAGCACCAAACTCAGATGAAGATACTATTATAGGCAGGAAAGAGGATGTTCACACAAAGCGAATAGAGAATGAACTGAAGCATGAAAATTACTCAGGGGGAAAAGGGCCTTTCATTCTCCCTCACAGTCCATGGATTTTCATGGGAAGCCCATACAGAGCCAAAAAGCGACAAGAAAGGAGGGCTAAAGTTGTCCCAAGTAGGCAACCTACTAACGCATCTACGCATAACCAGTCGTATATGACGAATAATATGGCTTATAGTCTTCAGGGGGCAATCAGGGCCGGTACTACAGCACAGAGACGGATGGTTCACAATCATAGTTTCAGCCACACTCACGGTTTTCAGAACCAGAATTATAGGTATGTGCAGTATTGTTAATAATAATATCTTGATATTGTAACATTTGCTACTTTGCGAAGAGCTAAGGAGAGGCGCAATGGAATGTGTTCATTGAAATTATGCAAAGTCTATCTCGCGTGAACTAATGCTCCTCGACTTACAATGCAATATAATGCTATGCCAAAGTAGATACAGTGAATCAATCGTCGCCCCCTTTCAAGTTATCGATAAAATGCTATGCAAGCAAGACAGCGTGCTTCAACATCCTGTAAGTTGTCGACCTAACCACTCCAGACAGCAGGACCCGGGATAGTGTAGCTTGTGAAAGCAGTGTAGAGGTTAAAGAGAATGCCTGGGTCGGTTGACTTGTAAAAGGCGGTTGCGGCTTCACCAGTAGGTAGTGCCTTTGTGCCACTGCCGCCAACCTTGATATTTAGGCATTGGGGATAGGCTTGGGCTCCATTTGCGCTTCCAGCGCTGTGCAAAGCAATGATCTCGTGTCGAAGGACGTAGTTGCCGGGGGCAAGTCCAGCAGGAATCTTTACGTCTGAGGTGAAGTTCTGCGCAATTAGAGTGTCTGTAACCCAAGTTCCGGGGTCTGAGCCAGACAGCCAGGCACTCTGAGAGATCTTGGTGAACGAGAGGGCGCCGGGAGTAGCAGCTGTGCATTCACCTGAGTATGATGTTAGAATAAGGCCTTATTTCAAAAGCATAGTGTATTCTAAGGGCGGCAGAGGTATCATATGAATTTATTGAAGATCAACTCTGCGAATTGAGTTACTTACCGCTGCACTTGGCTAAATAGTTGATAACCGGCCCCTTATGGCTATCAGGCCATGTGTTCCAATAAAGTGTGAGCGTATCGCCGCTGTTGGCCGAGATATATTTCTGACCAGGCTTTGCACTCTTGTGACACGCGATATCGGAGGTAGAGAAGGAATCCGGAGCAACGAAACCGTTATCCTACATGATTATTAGCCGCTTTTTCATTTTTATCAAGATTCATTCTATATATGTATAAGCAAAAATACGCACCTGGTTGAGCGCCTGCCAACCGGGGGTTTGAGGGGCTGTGCCAGCAGGTTGGTAATACCAGTTCGGATTGGCACCATCAATCCATGTCCCCTGGTTGACCTTGATCCCGGCAACATAGCCGTGAGCGTTGGCCAACTGGAGGAGTGGGAAAGCGAAAGCAGCGATGGTAGAGAAAGAAGGCATTGTGAATGCTAGGCTGACTAGTTCCCGACTGTTCCTTGCAGCTATCAATGAAGATCAAGACGATCCCTTTGGGATTGAAGAGGCGCTTTATATGTATATTGCTCGACCAGTCTTCTGGTACATATCCATATTACACAGCATGAACGAAAAAGCTTGGCCATCGTTGATGGAACCCCATAACCCGGACCTGCATCCTGCCAACACGTCACAGGCTAATATCGACTACCACGTTTCAAGGTCAGGTATGACGTAAGTATTTTTGTCGAATTCTTTTCTCAGACTCATTTTCTTGTCTCTCGTTAACGGATTCAACATATTTCAACTCCGATAGCATTGTTCGGAGAGAACTATTGGCGTTACCGGCGCAGCGCGTCCTTCCGTATTACCTAAAACGGAGACCCAGACGCCGGCTAAACTCACGCTAGGCAAGCTATTCCGCAGCAGCCTTTCGCCATCACTTCGTTCATGTGATCACACTCACTTTGATTGGTTGTGGTCTTGGTGACTGTCTGGTCTTATGTGTTGTGGGGATGACAAAGAACTTTCGCTGAAGGTGGGTAGTATCATGAAAAAATGGTTGGCGGACTCCATTAACCCGGTTGCTTCACATAGACCGACCTCTTTTACCTACTGCTTATATTACGTGCATATGCATAGTTGTACACCAAATGATTGACATATATTTTTCTGCTTTTAGAATGCCAACCGCGCTCACTGAAACCTTTGAATTCTATTACCAGTCATGAGACTCTGACGGAGTTTGACTCTGGATGTAACATACCTCCTGGAGTAGACTTGTGGAAAGGCCCGAGCCCAATTTTTAGATTAAAGATATCGGAATCAGAGTAAACGTCTACCAATTGCATCAACAACAGCCGCTCTAGATACGCTTGCGTCATCCTCTAGAGGGACGATGCATTATGGAAGCCTGCTGGTAAATGGCGACAACGGCGACTAATTGGAGGGGGTTTATATCGCCGTTTCCGACCATGAACATTGAAGCCGGGAAAAGGAGACTAATCCTGACTTAGTGTTTCCGAGGAGCACCGATATATACAAGCAGCAAAGAAGATGTTTTCTAAGACGAGTTGAACGATAAGTACTTAGTTAAACCTAGAGATCGTGGGATCAAATTCAAACACCGGGTGGACCTATATAAAACAATATGTCATGCGTATTATAACTTGCGATTGAGATATGGAAAAAATAAAATAAAACTAATATGTAGGTATATTTCCAACACTTTTTATTGGACAGTCAAATGCCCTGTTAACTATACTAGTCGACTGCAAATGCAGAATACCTCCTTCGCTTCGTGGCGAGCCGTGTGGAATGTCAAGACCTATATGCGCCGAGCCGGGAAGTTATAGGGCCGATGTTACGACACTTATATAATGACTGCAAGCGGTCAAGTGCTCGACTTGACAACGTTCCACCTTTTGATTGTGCTGTGGTCTACGTAGTGCTGCAGTTCTGGTTCCGTGACACCCGATTCTAGCATGACGACTCATGTGAAACACAAGAAAAGATGAACCACCAGGAAAATATTTGTGATTATAACATGACGGAAAAAGAGTGGGGGGGGAAATGGGGTTTAATAGACCCATATGCGCAGTTATTCTCTTTCAATCTAGAATTTTTGTATATCGAAATCTTTCGCTATGATCTATACATGTTGAATAAAGTGATTTAGAGGTATTCTAACTCTCATAGAGAAACCCCTCATTGATAATAATATCCGACACTGGAACATTCAACGACTATGAATTGTAACGCCCTTCACCTCAAGTATTATCGACTTCATCGGTGTTCTAGAATAGAGATCACTCTCTGCTGGCTCTTTCCGCTGTTGGTTAAACTTGTTCACCTAAAAGGGTATGATTGCATTTATAGTAGTCATTTATGCACTATATAAGGGTTTAAATATGCTTTTATCGGGAATAGTATGATAAAGAAACTTTGGCTTGGAGGAGAAGGGTGGCTCGTGCACCTTATCTCTTCCATAACACGAAGTAAGCCTCACTTTCTCCCCAAAGTCAATTTCTTTGTTGAACGTTGCCCTAAGCCCAAGGCTTAATGAGCTATTGTCATCCAACAACCATGCAACATCTATAAACAGGTCGGGTACCGCCTAAGAAATGTCAGTAATGGAAGATGATCAACGGTACCATTGCTGGGAATGTTTCCGACGCCGTCTAGTCTGCGACTCCACACGTCCCGTATGTAGGCGATGTATAATGGCTGGGATTACGTGCCCAGGATACAATGAAGTGGAGCCTTCGAGGCTGAAATGGCTTGCACCCGGAAGAGTCGTCTCTCGGACCAGGAGACCAAAGAAACCGTTATCTGATACAGCCGCCCACGGTGATGCATTATCTAAGCCTGTGAATGACTCATCTCACGGGGTTGGCAGTGTAGCTATTCCCCTATTCGAGTCGCAGAAGGAAGGCTACGCGTTATTTCAAGCTGTAGAATACTGCATGAGAAGTTCATCAGACCTTTGGAACGAAAAACAAACGAACTGACTCAGATATAGTTAACACTTGTATATATCAGGATCTGATTTATATACGTGAGCTTGGGCCAAACCCTCATATATACCCCATCTCACCAACGCACCTTCGGAGTATAATCCCAGATTATTTGCGGCTCGGGTTTCTTTGCATGACACTTACCCACCGAATCAACCGAGCCAGGCACAACCCACAGTCTAAGGGCTTAATTGAATCATTCTATCGTTACCGCGGCCTCGCCATTCGCTCGCTGAGCGAGGACATCAACATTGAAGATAGAAGGACGAGTGATGTCACAATTGCCGGGATCATCACGCTGTTGCTCTTAGATGTGAGTTAATTCTCTGGCTCTCTATGGAATCACAACAGTCATGACCTATGTTGATTCGCTTCTTGCCTTTCCACAGGTTCAGCACGGCGCCTCACTAAGCTGGAGGTGTCATCTTGAGGGAGTTCAGAGACTAATCACCTTACGCGGTGGCGTTCGTGCACTAGCTCCGTTAAAGCACTTGGAATCGCTACTTCTTTGCATTGTCTTGTATGTGGCCATGGGAGAAGAATTGCTTAATTTGAACACGGATGATAATTAACTTTACACAGTGTCGCGGTTATCGGAAATACAACATCGTCTGTATCAAACCTCTCCATGACCGGTTTTCATATCCAGCAACTTGAAGTCATCGTAAAACAGTATGGCACGGGGGTATTTCTCTTTCAAATGTGCCCACCAACCTTGTTCGCCGAGATCATCAGGATCAACCATATTCGCATGCAAGCAGCAAAATATGGACCAATCAAGTTTGAGGACCTCTCGCAAGAGGCTGACAATACCCTGAGCAGTATCTGTGCCTTTTCAGCACAACAGTGGGCTGCATCCAAGCCCTCGTCGAAACAGGACTGGGAACTTCTCGGATATGTGTACCAGGCTGCTGTGACCTTATATTGCATTTTGTCGCTGCAGAGTTTGTCAGTTCTGCCCTCAGAGACTTCGTTGAGATCCCGTTGCGCTACGCAGGGCGAACTTCTGCGGGGCCTTCTTAATCAGACGTTGTCATCCCCAAGAACTAGGAGTTTCATGCTTTGGCCACTAGTGTTGCTCGGCGTGGAAGCCGTTAATTGTAATGAAACCATGCGTTCTTTTGTTGAGGAGCAACTGTTGAATATGAGCAGCTATATAGGTTCGTATGCGCCGTTGGTTGCGAAAGATATCCTTGTGAGATTCTGGACCTCAGGCGAGACACGGTGGGACGCTTGTTTCGATAGGCCATATGTGTTTAGTTCGCAGTTGGCAGTGGACATAAGCTGGATCCTCCCATAATGCTAACTAGCAAAATGATTTCTTAGGAATGTTCTCAGAATTCGCCCATAGGATACAGGTTATTATAATGTTAACTACTAAAGCAACTGAATCTGTTCACGTAAAAACAAATTGTTGTCTGTAATTCCGCGACTACTTGATCGAACGATTTCTAAGAAACCTATCAATTACACTTAACTACTATCTAAGACTACAAACCAGCTCTTTCCTATTAAAGGGGTAGCCGGATACAGGATTTCGCCAGACTACTTTCGAATATAATACAGTACTGGCCGAAAGTTTCTATTAGGGTTACAGCACCCGAACTGGACTATAAAGCGGACGGCGAAGAGGATCTACCGTATCCTACAAATCTGAAGATTATTTGAGAAGGTCACCTCGACACTAATTTCTCATCAATCTTGTTTCTTTACAGCATATGAAAGGCTTCCATAGATGGTTAAGTATGATGGGGCTCCTAGTTTGATCGATCTAATGAGTGTCAAATCTGCCCGCGCGTCTCTTCCTGATAGGTTGTATAGTTCCTAAGACTCTCGTTTTCGACTCCAATATCAACCTCCCTGAGCTACCTCCCTTTGCGCAATAATGTTCGCTGCAAGACTTTGGAGATTCTCCGCCTGCGTAATAGAACTAAGTAGCAACTCAACTTCAGTTTCCCTGCGAATCCAGTTGCGCAATTCCACTGATACAAGAGAATCAAGGCCGTAAGACGCCAGAGGAACTTCAGCCCCAACCTCATCCCGGTCCATCATGATCATAGCAGCAACCTTTGTAATTAGGGCTTCGGTGAGACCGGCAAGCGGATCCTCAGCAGCAGTCCACAAAGTTGAGTACATATCAGACCCTAGTCCACCCCCGCCAGCCTTTCTTCTCTTTCGACGCTCGGCCTTGAGTTTCTCTTTGGTGTGGACTGGATGGAAATATAACCATGGTTCATCCTGTAAGGCTTGACCATTGAGGAACATCCTAAAGGTAGCAGCTTTGTTATCGCGATGAAAGGGGGAGGGCGGTCCCAAAATGATACCCTTGACGATAGTTCGTATATCAGCCATCGTTAAAGTGGCACCGAGCGACTCTTTTAATACGTCGCTGAGATTGTTCGAAGCTACGTAGCCAACATCCAGAACGACTGGCAGAGCTATGTCAAAGGTATACTGGCCGCGGGCATTGCGATATTGTGTGAACGCATCGAAAAATGCCTGATTAGAATTAGCAAAACGGATGGCTCTCTGAGACGAAGGCTACACAGAATGCATTTAATGACGTGATAGAGTCATTTACTTACTGCCGTGGTAGCATAGATGCCCTGCCCGGCATTGCCGGTGTCACCAAGGAATGAGCCAAGAAGAATAAAAAAGTCAAGATCGTTGGGTAGTAATTCATGAAGATTCCATGCACCCTGAACCCTAGGTCTCGTAATGATCCCCCAATCATCATAAACTGCGTTCTCAAAAATTTTATCCTAGCATATATCATTAGCCTCACCGCAAGAATTCATAGGGACATTATAGCAACTTACATTTAGTAGAAGAGCGCCATGTATCACGCCGCGAACCGGGGGTAGATCCTTGATATTTTCGAGAACGTTGGCTAGCGCCTCACGGGAGCCAACATCACATGCCATTGCCCTCACACAAATATCGGTCCCTTCATACTTATTCAACAATTTTTGCACTTCTACGCCGGAAGAACCACTACGCCCTAGCAGGACAACATTGTGGGCTCCGTGGTCAATCATCCAGGACGCCAGGTTCAGGCCGATGCCTCGAGTGCCTCCAGTAATTAGATATGTCGCATCGGGGTTCATCGAGACTTGCGTTGGCCGTAGCGTAGTTTCTGCAAGAACATTCTCATCGGCGCCCAAAGTGACGACAATCTTACCCATATTCTCTCCAGACTTAAGTTTGCGTAGGGCTGCTGGGAACTCCGAGATGGGTAGCACGGTCATCGGCTTGATTGGCACAGCAACACGGCGTTCTATCAACCCAACAACCTCGGAAAATACATCTTCTAGCTCTCGTGGTCGGTACTTGAAGAGCTCAGGAAGGTCAATGCTGATGAAGGCCAAGTTGCTGTCAAATGGCCTCATCGGCAAGTAGCTGTTCTCAAATGCATCCTTCTTGCCGATCTCGATGAATCGACCAAATTTTGCGCATAAGGACCATGATTCTACCAGGTGTTCGCCACTTTGGGAGTTGACGATAACATCCACACCTCTACCACCAGTTTGGGTCAGAATTTTGTCTCTAAACCCAGCAGCTCGAATGGAGAGTATCTGGTTCTCAGGAATTCCAAAGGTCTCGCGGAGGAAGTTTCTTTTCGCTTGGGTACTAGTAGTAGCAAATATCCGAGCTCCCACGTGTTGTGCAAGAACAATGCATGCCTGGCCAACAGCACCCGCTGCTGCATGAATAAGGACGGTATCATTTTTGGCGAGACGCCCGTTGCGAAGGAGTGCTAGAACTGCAATTGAATACGCCAAGGGCAAGCTCGCAGCGTCTGTAATAGTGATGTTGTCGGGAACTTTGGCGGCCTGCCAGAACGGCATCTTCTTGTACGTCGAGAAAGCTCCTCCTTCGGGTGCTAGGAAGAACACGACATCTCCTTCTCCTAGACTGTTGACTCGCGAGCCCTTCTTGACGACCTTACCCGCACCATCAAAGCCAGGGGAGGCCCAGGGGATAGAGCCTAGGATAAGACTAAGATCGCGATAGCTTACCCCAGCTGCATCAACCTTCACAATTATTTCGTCTTCGCCGACCGGTTCTTGGTTTGAATCAGTCCTGCGAAAGTAGATGGAGTCAGCGCTACCGGCTGCATCAACTGTCATCTCTAAAGCGCGGTCGCCTGACCAAAGGTTTTGAATTTTTCGAAAAGACAAACCCCTTTCCACGGCAAACTGTTCCTTCGCTTCGTCCAAACGGCGCATGCGTGGTAAATGGAGAGAGCCCTCATACCAGATAAAGTCTTGGTCTTCAGTTCGTGACGCCTCAGGATCTAGCAGACTTCTCGAGAGTTTGACGATTGCGGAAATACCTTGGGATGTGTAGGGCACCTCATCAAATGTGAATAAGTGTTTTGGCTCGTTTTCCAAACGAAGTGTGCGGATCAGGCCCTTAACGGACTTAGACTCGGGGGGACCACCCTGCGGGATGACCCATAACAGCGCCGTGTTACGTAGAAGAAGCCTCTTTAAACCTTCAAATACATCCAATGAGACATCTTTCAAGAGGCAATACCGCGGCGAGTCGATGAAGACATAGACCGGATCATCAGCAGGGTCGATTTCCGCAAAAGGTTTTACTTCAGTTGGGCAACCAATACGCTGAGATATAGAATCGGCCACCGTCTGGGCGAATTCTACTTCGTCATCATCCATGAAAGGCCCACTGACAGTAATCATTTGGCTTTGTTCCTGCTTGCCGATTCTAGTTGAACAAATGACACCAGATGCCGCCTCTTCCGAATTAACGCTATCCTGGAGATATACGTCAACCCCTGAGAACCCAGTGTCTAAGAGCAAACGATTCCACACAAGCTCAGGCATCATAGGTCCCTCTTCGTGATCGCGATAGTTATCTTCAGCGTACCACCAACCTGGTAGAAGGAAGAATGGTAATAACAGAGGTGGATGACGGGTAGCTTCCACTAAGAACAGCTTGCCGCCAGGATTTAGGAGTTTCCGCACGTGAGACATGGTTACAGTCATATCTTTAGTTGCGTGTAGCACATTCGCAGCAATAATCACGTCGAAGCTCTCTATATCGAACCCCTGTTCCAAAGGGTCCTGGCTGATGTCGAGCTTTTGAAATGTGATACGCTGTGACCACTGAGCTAGCTTGTTGCGAGCATTCTCAAAGAAGCCAGCTGAAATGTCTGTAAAGGTGAAATTCAGAAACGAAGGTTCTTTTCCATCACGCGATAGCGCTTCAAGCACGGGTAAGGTCGTGCCAGCCGTTCCACCACCAATTTCTAATATGCGTAAGTTAGGATCGAGATCGGACAAGTTCGCGATTAAAGTACCCAGCACCCGACTAAGATAGGCATTTGCAGCATCTGCCTCGTAATGCCTCGTAAGACGACCTTCAGCTAGCATTAGTTCGAGAGGCTCTATTTCCTCGCGCAGAATTGGAACGAGCCTTTCGCCTACAATGCAAAGCAGTTCGCCTTGAGCATTTAGATTTCGCACCTCTTCGAGCAGCGCCGCTGGTTCGTTCTCGAAAAGCGTGTCATACTTGTGTTTGTTCTTATTTGCCCAGTTTATGAAGCGGCCTAAGTGAAATGGTAGCTTGGAACGGTCGTCCTTTGTCGTCTCTTTCAATGCGCGATCGATGTAATAATAAGCAGCTTGGGTCATCTTGGTCGTGGTTGTGCGTACAAAGTCAGCTTCACCTGGACCCCAAGCTGGGACCATTTTATCCAACTCTTCTAACGGGAGAAAGTCAAACCGGCTCATTTTCTCCCAAGCCCAATTGTCAGGAAGGTGCGAAGCTGGATCGAGATCATCTTCGGTCATTCCGATTGAGCGGAATAATATCGATTCCCATTCAGCTACGGGTGTTAAGGAGCCATCTTTCCCTCGAGAAAACGCGGCCACACTGAGATTCATACGACCACCCTTAAAATCATAGTTCAACAGGCGAGTGACGACATCGAATCGCTGCTTGGACTCTGTAGGAATCTTGTTGGAGATCCTGAAGCGGCTGATGTAATTGGGCATTTGAGCCGGCTTCTTGCCATCCTCGGTTACCTGTAGAGGACCTCCCCCTTGCAGAAAACCGTCCAGCGTTGGTGGGTCGACGGTGACGGGCGAACCGTAAGGATCTGGTAATTTCTGCGATTCTCCCAGATCACGTAATCGGTGCTCGAGAACTGTGAACCCTTTCCCTTCAAAGAACCTAACCGTGTTTCTGAATGTCGGGCCGTAGAGTGTGGCTCGAACTCCAGCAGATTCATATGCATATGCTACATCTTTCTCAATTAAGTTCGTTGTATCAACAAGGGGGAGAGATTCGTTTGATGTTGGGCTATCCATCGTCATTTCGGCCATCTCGGGCGTGATTTGGCCATGAGCGTGAATTGTCCACGCTTCGGCCTCCGTCCATGTGGAAATCTCAAACGTCCATGTCGTGGAAGAGACAGTCCCAGTTCCAGTCACAGCCGGTTTTATTTTAGTTATCATATCAATAACTTGCTCTTCTTGAATTTCAAGACGCCGGACGGCATGGAAGTCAGACACGAGAAACGCAGCTGCTGGAACAGAGAGAGTTCTTCTTGTGGCCTCAATGGCACAAGCCATGTAACCAGTCAAGGGGAAAATCACTGCACCAGCCACATTATGATCTCGGATCCAAGGCATCTCATCAAGGGTGAAAACCTGTCTATAGGCGCGCTCCTTGCCTCCATTGGAGTTGAGTCTTCTACCGAGGAGGGAGTTGTAAGAATCACCAGGAAAGAACCTCTCTTGGGTGGCACGTGGTCTAATCTCGTAGCTCGTCGACTTGTCCCATGCATATGCTGGAAGACCCGTCACCACATGCGCATTGTGCTTGTTTGTTTGATTGACTGAACCCAATTCAATAGGTGCTCCCATGGTGAAGAGGGTGCCAGCAAGGCTTAGCAAGTTTTCATACCCGTCGACCCCACGAACTAACGATGGAAGATAAGTAAAGGTCAGTGCCTTTTGTCGGTCACTTCGCTGGTGCTCAAGGGTCTGTTTGATGGGGTTCTTGAGGGCTGAATGTGGACCGATTTCTATAACGACATTATGTAGTCCTTTACTGATATTGGCTTTTCCCTCCTGGTGTGACGCGAAAACAGTTTGCATAGCATCGAGAAATTGAACAGGTTGAACCAGGTTTTTGACCCAGTATGAATCGTCAATAGTTACCGGATCTGCTACGCATCCGGTAACAGACGACACGAATACCGAACGTGATAATTCTCGGCTCTTAAGGTGAAAGACATCTTTGTCACAGAACGGCTTGATGGCGGCGCGATAGAAGGCTGCGACATCATCCATATGACGGGAATGATACGCCAACTGGACCTTGAGTCTCCGAGCAAACAAGCCTTTTTTATCCGCAGCTCTGTGAACATTCTCGATCGCTGACTCGTCTCCTGATATAGTTACTGCCCCACACGTAATTAGGTATTGCCGTTGTTCTCGAGGGTTTGAAGAGCTTGGAGACAATTTTCCCCCAGAAATAAGAAACGAAATTACTCACCGCTGCCTGGACTATTAATTGCAGCTACCGTTGCATAACCATGTGCTTGTTCGTCGATAAGTAAAGTTGCCTCTTCAAAGCCCACACCAAGAGCCAACATTGCCCCCTTCCGGTTCTGTTGGCGGGTCAATAGCGCAGCAGCTAGACCACGAAAATATGCAATTGCCATAGCTGTTCGAAATGACACTAAACCGGCAGCGAATGCGGCGGCAATTTCGCCGCTCGAATGTCCTACGACCGTCATTGGTACGACCCCCCAACTTCTTAGTAACATAACTAGAGCCAATTGAACCGCAGTACACGCAGGCTGGCTGATCTCGGCATCATTCACAAGCGAGTTAGATGCTGGCTTAGCGAGTTCCTCGTTTAGGCTCCAAGGCGCACCCATCTTTTGAAGATGTGCTTCTGCTTCGTCAATGGCAGTGGCAAAGGCGCTGTAATGACGGAGTCCAGAAGCCATTTGAGGATATCTTTTAATGCATCGGTCAGATGACTACCTAGAAAACGAAGACAGGAAATGGAGGATAGAATAGCTCACTGGGCGCCCTGACCGGTAAATGCCATGGCAATAACCTGCTCCCTGATCCTAGTTGGCTTGACCGCCGAAAGCTTCTCCTGAAGGCTAGCGATAGAATCTGCTACCACAGAGGCACGATATATATGGTGTGTCCGACGCTGTCCGAGTGTATACGAGAGACTTTTAGCATAGTCCCTAGACTCGGGAGCCTTGTCAAGGTAATCCTCGAAGGAAGATAGATAATCTGTCAGATTCCTTTCTGCCTTTGCGGAGAAGACGAAGAGGCGTGAATCCGAGTTACTGCCGATTCCATTTGCTCCATTCATTCCATTCGTTCCGTTCGTTCCATTCACTGCATTCAATCCGTTCGAATGAGTCCCATTGACTCCTGGCGGAGCTTCTAGAATCATTGCAGAATTGCTACCGCCGAATCCTACATACTATTGTCAGTGCTTTCATAAATTTGGCAGCATTGTGTGTCTATTACCAAAGTTTGTTACGACGACTCGTCTGGCCTCTCCAGCGGGCCAAGGGACCGGAGCCTCAAGTACTCGTATCTTCTCCTTGCCTTCGATCAACGGGTTGATCTTCTCAAATCCAGCCGTGGGCAAAACGATCCCATTTTCGACCATCAAAATCGCCTTGACCAATCCAAGAATGCCACTTGCACCTTCAAGGTGTCTGAATGCATGGGTTAGGAAGTCTATGCTTCAATTGCGGAGGGCGACTCACCCGAAATTTGACTTGATAGAGCCGATATAGATAGGATTATCCGCCTTTCGATCCTTGGCGAGCACGGCTGTGAAGGCACCCGCCTCAACAGGATCACTGGCCCTGTTAGTTCTTTGGTACCATCTAATTCTCGATATATTATCACTTACCCAGCTGCTGTCCCGGTCCCGTGGCCCTTGATGCAAATTTAACATCGAATCTCTCGAAACAATAAGTGAAAACGGAAAAATCATACCTCAACAACAGGAGTCTGAGAGGGATCCAAGCCAGCGTTCTTATGTACTGCCAAAAGCAGCTTCCGATGCGCTATACCATTAGGCATGGTGATTCCCTCAGAGCGCCCGCCATGATTACAGGCAGAGCCGCGGATGACAGCATGAATGGGATCGCCATCATGTATCGCGTCGTCCATACGCTTGATTAGAAGACACGCAGCGCCTTCGCCACGTCCAAAGCCCGAGGCCTTCTCATCATAAGAATAGCTTCTGCCTTGGACAGATAGTGCTCTGTTATAATGTGGTTAGTCACAAGCTCTCGTGTAGAGAAGAGCTGACTGTACGGAGCGGTCGTTTTACCCAGTTTTTTCAAGTGCGAGCCAACCCCCTGGCATCAAGGTTAATGATGCGGACCCTAAGAATGCCCCATCACAATCGCCATTGCGAAGAGCTGACACAGCCTGGTGTGCAGCATATAGACTACTTGCGCACGCGGCATCAAGAGTAATGCTTGGTCCATCAATATCAAAAAAGTAAGAAATACGATTAGCAGCCATGCAAGGCGCGATTCCAGTAGCAGAGAAAGTCTTGGTTGCGTAGGGGTCATCACTTAAACGCGCCGCATATTCGTTCTGTCCACTACCTACAAAAACCCCGATCTTCTTTCCCGCTAGATCGAGAAGGCTGTGACCAGCATCCTCGGCAGCTTCTAGGGCGCATTCCAACAACATTCGATGCTGCGGATCTGAATTCCGAGCCTCCTCCGCACGCAAATTAAAAAATGCGGCGTCGAAAGCATAGATGTCATCGGGGACGAAATGCGCCCCTTCGGCCTTAAAGACGCCGGACTTGTCTTCGCCGGGTTTCCAGTATGCCGACTGGTCGAATCGAGTAGTCGGAATTTTGGTCCAGGCCGACCTGGCCTGCGCCAAGTAGTCCCACAGACCCTTTCTCCCGACGCCGGGCGCACGATAAGCGAGGCCCACGACGGCAATCGGAATGTCTCCAGACATGGTAACCCCTAGTGGGAACAAATTTAGGAACACAAGATATGTTTAAGGATGTATGTTCAGTGTACGGATACAGATAATTCGAGTGAATTGGTTTGATGGACAACGGACTTCGCCTTCTATTTTTTCCCTTTTATGTCCCAAAACTTCTATTCTTTACTGTTCGTCTTATCTTAGCCTTCAACCGCAAGATAGAGACGTATGCAGTCAAAATTGCTAGCTTTCGCAAGATCAAGTACCATATTGATGGGCTAGATCGTAATGTGGCTTGCATCCAGCACTCGGTAGTGCCTATTTCGGTATATCTAATCGATGGACTGTAACGTCACTGTCTCCCTCCCTGCTCCTCCGCCCCCATCACGTTGGATGTTATTAATATGATGCTATAGACTGGAAACGACGTAGAAACCGGCTATGAGCCGGCTTATTCAAAAAAGAGCGAGGTGCTGCCCGCCTGCAGCATGTTTTGATAACCACACTCTCGGGCGTATGATGTATAGCTGGCCTCCTTGGAACTCATCAGATCTTTATTTTGTCTAGAAAACCTGGATAAGCACATCGGCGACTGCTTCCACTATTGTCTCGGTTACTCATATCCGCTGTAACCATCCTAGAACAAAACCGGCATTCAATCCCAGTGGCTGGTTTCTTAGGGGCACCGTAAACATTTTTGATTATCTCACAGCCTTTCGGCCCTGTCGGCAAGAGACTTGTTCCTCAATTATACGGTGAATACGAGCAATATTGCAATACATGCAGGTGGAACTTGGCTTCATCTTGGGTTTTTCTTATCGTTTGAAAAGGTTATTGACGCTGTAACCGCTACAAGTCCTGTGTGTCTATTTTTGCCTTCTATGTATACAGGGGGTCATCAAGGCCTAGTCCTCCCTTTGAGACATGTGGCGAATGCGAAAGCCTTGTTTTCACTCCCTCGATCGCTCTCGTATAGGTAGTCCGCCTCCCTCAGTCAAGCATACACGAGTAGATATACGGCAACTTTAGCCGCTCAGATGATCATAAACATGATATTGGATGGCTAGGAACAAGGGTGATGATATGGAGCGAGGGATATCTGAGTTAACCCTATGAGTAAGATACGATTGAAACAAAGCAGGCCGCTTGCTGGTTCTAGTCGAGAAGAATGATTTAGCACAATAACTGGAATACTGCGACCGTCATAATGAGCGATTAGTTGTAATGATTGGGACGACGAATGTATCATTACGAATGACCCGACCCAACCTAAATCTCAATTACTAATTTACCAAACTGTTTGCCTGCTTTCATATCATCGAATAAACCATCAATGGCATCTACGCAGTCTAATCCTCTGACAGTCCTACTAATGATTGGCTTGATCTCCTTTGTCTTCACAAAATTGATCATGTCTCGGAATTCCAACCTAGAGCCCAGGGTACTTCCCTTCAACTCTATGTTCTTCAACACGGCTGACATCGGCCAATCCATGGACGGCCCCATAGTCATACCGTAGCATGAAAGAATGCCTCCAGGTTTTAAGAGTGTTGTCGCCTTTGTAACTATACTACCGCCCGTTCCATCAACCACCGCATCAAGAAATGGTCGTTCCGCCGGCAACATTTTCTTCAGGGTCACGTGCCAATCCTCGCTTTTGTATATCACGCCCCCTTTCGCCCCTAATTGCTGGGCTTTATCAATCTTCTCCCGGGATCCTGAGGTCACAAATATGTTACAGCCCAAGGCAACCCCGAACTGTAAGGCCTGCAGGGCTACGCCACCGCCAATACCCGTGACTAAGATGTTTCTGCCGGCCTCTGCGTTGCCTGATTTGACAACGAGGGCGCGCCAGGCTGTCAACCCACAAATTGGCAACGCGGCGCCTTCGGCTAGACTCAAGTGCCTGGGGCAAAGCTCAATCTCGGACTCATCCACGACGATATAGTTCTGGGCCATGCCTAGTTGATGATATGGCTCCGTGCCGCCAATGGTACTGAATTGACTATAGTCCTCGGGACCATTTGGGTCTGCCTTCCATCCTCGGCAGGGTGTTAGCAATACTTGTTGGTGGAGAAGATGGCCAGCTGATATGCAATCAGGCCCCGCCTCAACAACTGTTCCGCAGCCATCGCCGAGAAGAGGTGCCCTAAATGATATGTCGGGATACAGGTGCTTGCGAATGAAGAGGTCACGATGATTGAGGGCCGCTGCCCCGAGCTTGATTAACAGCTCGCCGGGGCCGGGTGTAGGTTTAGGAACGAGGCTTAGGTGCAGCGGGTAGTAGATGTTTCCTGCCTTGCCCTTCTTCTCTCGGATGGTCAGGGCGTGTGGCATTATGAAAAGCGAGTAAATAGATGACAAGGGAAGAATACCGCGAAGGGAGCGGAAGAGTTGCTTCACCTTGCTGGAAATTTCTCGCGCTCCCCAATGGAGGCACACGAGTATCTATCTGGCCTATGTATCTCAGGGGGCTGCGATTGCCGAGTATTCTCTGATGGGACGTAACAACAAGGAAGCACAGAGCGGTAAATTGAGATCAGCGTGCGGAGAGATTCCGCTCCATGAAGATTCTTGTTTGGAGCAGAGTTTCGATGACCATACGGGCAGCCAGGTTGAGATAACTTGCCATGCTATCGCCAAGTTCGAGGAGTAGCTCTGGAGGCACCTAGGCAATATTTAATAATGACGAGGTTTACGGAATATAGATGGCGTATATACAGGCATGGCACTGATAAGACTTACTAATTTCTTACATATAGCCTCGTTTTTGGTTTCATCAGTAAAGATTGTGCGTAGTCAAAGAAGCATTTTTCCAGCATGTACATGCCGGATTCCATAGTTCGGCGCCGAGGTGCCAAGAGGAGCGGCTCGGAGGGACCCATTTCTAACATCACGTCTGATCTCCTGGTCATCACATCCACCTTTTCAAGCAAAATATAATTATACGAGGAGCATGTGGCAAATGTCACTGTAGCTACGGATTAAATCGCCCCTCATTGGTCACCGTGAATAATGTCGATAACTTCCGCTGCAAGTTCTACACGCAGAACTCTCTCCAATGGGCCATCCAAGTAAAAGGAAAATAGACGTACGATAATGTTACGTCGCTCTTACTTGCAGCTAATTACCATACGTTGGTCTGAGTGGAGATGCCACGCTGTGACTGTAGGTACGGCATATCCCGGAATTTGAGGGGTGGTGGGGGAGTTCAGGGGTTATCCAGCTTATCTAGAGATAGCAGAACTAGGGATATTTATCTTGGAATCTGTGCTTGTAGGTATATGTATACTTGCATTTTGCGTACCTTCTATGGATTCTTGATGTTATCCATTTTATCATGGCTAAGGAGCAGGTTTTAGGGTCGCGTCGAAAGTGAGCTGAATATATGAAGATACTGCAAGGGTGGAAAGGCCCCCTATGCCTCGTCTAACTGACTGAAGGGTGCTTTGAGCAATAACGAAAGTCCTAGAAATCGGGCATTTCAAAAAAAGTGAGTTTTGCCGCCGGGAGCAGAAGGCATAAGCAACCGACCTAAGTTCAACTGATTTCTAAAATGGCCTGAACTGATACAAGTACACATACCTACCGATTGACTAAGCATGGATTCCTTCTTCCCGTTCACGGCCCAGTACCGCACGTGCACTATTACACTTGCCAGAGGTCTCGTGCCTTTTAGAATAGCTTGTTGCTAACCCTTTGATTTTAGTAGCTTTGTGTCGCTGCCTCAGTAGAAATAAGGTAAATATAGATAGAAGTCTTGCATCATATTCTCTACTCATATGACTAAGTGTATGAATAACAGGCAGATGTCCCATCTCGAGTCGGGATCTATACCTAGGGTAGGCAATAAACACTTATTGTTGCGCGAAGGAATCTAAACTGCTTCGTAGACACTATCTCGCTATATACAGCGAATAGTTTTTTTCTGTGCTTGCGCCTCGTGATACGTCTTAATTGGTAAAGGATGGGGAGACACTCACAAATCCCTTGAAGCCATAGGAAATCATCGTATTTCGAACACTCTTCGATAATAGTGGGCCCTCATTACACGTTCGAAAAAGTAACCCCAACGAATTGTCCATAATGGTAAGATCCGATCGCTTCCTTGAAATAGAGTGAGTACATGTTACGATCAGCGTCAAACCTATTCGTCTAAAAGTATACAGCTACTCCAAGTAGCTAAATCCAGAATCAATCTCTTAAGCGCCAGCTCATTCCCTAAACGATGAGGCAAAGAGTGTGTCTAAAACAAGAATCAGTCCTATACCCAGCTGTTCTGCTGACGTTACTGCAGAGACAGCATCTGATGGTCAAGCGGGGTTGAACTGTGACGAGACATACGTTTACGTGAAAACAGATGAGTTTCTGTCCTGTAAATGGTAACTTTGAAGACGCAGAAGTCCATGTGTACAAGCATTTCTAAGCGGAAGCAGAAAATAGTTAATAAGTCGATCTTCATATTGCCCTCCTTTATATATAGAAGTAACCACCCCTTGAATCTTCTACAGCATACCTACCCCCACGACCTTTCGGGTACTTTATCCGGGATTGTCTATCCGGTCGGTTTGTGGCCATTTAGAACCGGCAAGCTTTAGCCTCATTCAACGTTGACATCGCTCACGTCCAAGCAAAAGAGATAAACAATGCAGTGTGCCAATAATTCACACATCGCTAAGGCCGAGTGGCATGGAATATCGAACGGCGGCCATGTATATGTCGAATGATTTCAACCGATACATCGGCAGGGCTTCACTCATTCCTCACTGGTCGGGATGGCTAGCAATAGAACCCTATCTGGACTTTACCATGCCGCATTGCATGCATTATATACACACGCCTCCTTCAAGTCCTATCCTCGCTGGTGGTTATCTCATTCATTGATATCCGGATGCCGGAATCTGGAGCAGATTGTCTGCGCGCTTCAACGTTGCGCCCTGCCCACGAGGGTAGGGTTACTTTTCTGAATGTCGTCGTCTCGAGAAACTTTGTATTCTTCAATCATAGTCAGCCGGTGGCATTTTACCCCGAGTTTACTCCCGCGTATTTCCTCCAGCTGGGCATAAAGAATGCTGTTGGTTGTTAACCTCCTTTCTTTGCCTTATCTTTCCTCCATCGTCCTCGGCTAAACTGAGCTAGTCAGATACTCTGCAATACTCGTAGCTTTATCAGATGAAGCGGCACTGCTCGAGAAACTAGAATCTTATTGAGTGATTACCCAGTGTTGATTATTTCACGTGTTTTGTTCTGGCAACACTGTGATTGTTTTAATCAAGTGATCAAGATGGCGTCCCGTATGGTGATGTCTCTAGCTGATGTCGACGAGCCAACACTGTCGGACATTGCAAAGGCATGTAATATTCCTACGGGACTCATAATGGAAGTATATAGTTGCACCCCAATGCAACTAAGCATGATCGCCGAGACAAGAGCTGAAGTGTTTCAATTCATTCTGTCTTTCGGCCCGACCGCAGACATTGATCGATTTTGTCATGCGATTCAACAAGTCGTATCAATGAATTCCGTTCTACGTACTCGAATTGTTGAATGTGGTCTTGGGATCGTGCAGGTCGTTACGAGCGAGAAGCATGTTACAGAGCGCCTATCTGGAGACCTCAAGCAATATCTTGATGATGACCGAACTCATCGTCTCGGTCTCGGAACGCAGCTCTTTCGTACTGCATTTGTCGATAGAGTCCTTGTCGCCACAATCCACCATGCTGTCATGGACCACATCTCCCTCTCCGCCCTTATGGGGCAGGATTTGCCGGCCGTTTATTTTGGCCTCGCACCAACCCCTCGCCCTGCATTCAAGCAATTTTTGATACAATGTATGAATATCGACGAAGCCACCGCAAAGTCATTCTGGGCATCGCGGTTCAAAGGCGTCCCAGCCATCTTCCCCATAGTCAAGTCAGGCTTTGTCCCGACTCCCCTTGAGAGACCCGGACGGAAAATATCTTTGAGGCGAATCGGGAACCCAATCCCCCCTACTCATTTACCGTACTACATTGAGTCAGCATGGGCGTTGACTGCCGCTACTTACACTGCCAGTGACAGTGTCGCATTTGGCTGTGTTTTGTCTGGCCGGTCACCTACCCCGACCGGCGTTGAATCGACACTAGGACCAACAATCGCCGAGGTGCCAGTGCAGGTCAACTTACAACGTAACATGACCGTGGAGTTGCTATTAAAGGATAGAGCAACCACACTGCGACAGCTTCAAACGCATCCCGCTTCTCAATATGGTATTGCTTCTATTGGAGCTATCAACGAGTCTGCCAGGATTGCTTCGGGCTTCCAAACATTGTTGAATATCGTTCCCATGTTACCGATGAGTGACGAAGAGGCTGACATAAAGTATGACGGCATGATATGGCGGAGAGGGGTCTTTGCCCTGCAGTTAGTCTGCCGGATTCGAGACAACGGGATATCAGTCGAACCAAGATCTGATCCGGCTGTCATTTGTGATAGCCAGCTATACCGAATATTGAAACAGTTCGAACACATATTTAACTTGCTCGTAATGGTTCCCCAGGGTACAAAGTTAGACGACTTGCCTATTTTGAACGAACATGATCGCTTTGAGATGCTTTCGTGGAACAGGACCATTCCTCAGCCGACAGAAAGTTGCCTCCACAAGCTGTTTCAAGCCCGGGCTCAGGCGCAACCAGAGGCCATGGCAGTGGAAGCAAACGACGGGAACGCGAGTTATTCCAGACTAGACAAGATGTCAGATCAACTCGCATATGTGCTTCAGAAGAGAGGCGTGTCCCCTGAACAACCAGTGGCCTTTATATTTGAGAAGTCTCTCTGGGCTATCGTCGCGATCGTGGGCATTATGAAGGCAGGAGGGGTATGCGTCCCGATAGATCAGAATGACCGAAACAGTCGTAAAGCTGCCATTATCTCCATTACCCAAGCAAAAATCATTATAATGTCGTCCACGAGCCATGACGACTCGGTCGGCCTCGCATCTGAGATCTTAGCCATCGGTGGCGATTATGCTAACGAATGGCTTGAGCTTGAACTGAGTAATTCCGAGCAACCGCCGTGCCTCCCCTCCCCAGAGAACCTTGCTTACATTATTATCACCGGAAACAGTACAGGCGCTCCGCATGGCGTCCTGCTCGAGCACCGTTCTCTGGCTTCTTCATTGACGTGGAACTCTCAACGCCTTGGGTGGGGGACTGACTCTCGAATGCTTCAATTCGCGCCTTATGTTTCAAGCATCAGCATAGTAGAAATTTTCGGAGCCCTACTCTTTGGCGGGTGTCTATGCATTCCCGACGGAGAAGCTTGCTCCCGTTTGAATCCAGAACTAAGACTGAAACTACCCGACTGCATCACGTCAGTGAAAGCAAACTGGGCCATGCTACCCCCGAGCGTGCTGCGGTGTATGTCGCCTGGCCAAGTGCCTGGGTTAAGATGGTTAGCCTCAGCGGGCGAACCTATTGATGCCGAAACCTCGAAACATTGGGGCGCGGCTCTTCGATTATTCAACTGCTGGGGTACATGTGAGGCTTCAGTGTTTAACACCGTCGCCGAGCTGGGTCTGCTTTGTCCGTATCCCGACAGCAATATCGGTAGACCTGTCGGGTGCGCGGTCTGGATTGTGAACCCCCGTGACCCGCAGAAGCTTTGCCCGATCGGGGTTATCGGCGAGCTCTTGATCGAGGGTCCATCCTTGGCCAGGGGCTACTTAGGAGACGAAAAAGCTACGGCGGCGACAGCTTTCATCCCCACACCCCCTCTTTGGGCAGCTGCCTTTAGGGGCGAACAGGGGCCGCGACTCTACCGTACCGGAGATCTAGGTCGGTTTAACCCCGATGGAAGTATAACCTTCATCGGTAGAGTAGCCAACCAAGCCAAGGGAACAGGTCCGAAGATTCAATTTGAGGAGATCGAGATGCTGCTGGCTTGCTGTAACGAAATAGAGGATATCGCTATCTTAGCGAAGATCTTTGCTGGACGGACACAGCTAGTCGCGGTGGTTTGTTTAACTGACAGCGGCAGCCAAATGACGGTTCCCAAGACATTGTCTGAAGTCTGTTCCAGGGCCGCAGAGCAACGTCTCGATGCCGTCCGTGATTACGCGAGATCCAGGCTGCCGTTTTACAGCGTACCTACTATCTGGCTCGCTGTTGAACAACTACCGCGGTCAACGTCCGGGAAATTAGACAGGGCCTCAATTGCTGAGTGGCTCAGAGCACGGCGTAGATGATTTCCCGCTTGGTCGCAAAACACTGCATAGTCTGCGAATTGAACAGTTAGACTAGCTTCATCTCATGGAGGGTCTCAAAATTGCAAGCACAACTCTATCACTCTACACATTAGTAATGCTAAGAGCAAATTACAGAAGATCATTTTGAGATATGTACACAAGCCCATTATTAATCTTATTACAAAGTAGATATATCAGAATGCACAAAGAATTCCCCTCCAAAATTATAATCTATCAGCCACCCGAATTCTTGCGACGCCGTAACGCAACGTCAGTTTCAGAACATCTAGTAGCAATCGCCATCCTTCAATGCAGACCAGGCCCCATTGATTTATATGATTGAATGGTTATAAGTATACTTCAGAGCTGAGTCGTGGATAGTGATTGAGGGTTTCGATTCCGAGTTACCGATTTCCTCATAGCAGACTGGGAGCTGACAGAATTATACCGATGGTGTAGGTGTCGACCCGAGATAGTTGTGTGATCAGATAAAGAGTGCCAACAAGAGATCGATAATATATACAGTGCGTCGGCGTTGGCGGCGCAACGACCCGAGAGGGAAGAGGGTGATAACGACGACGGGATCCATAACCCACTGCAGCTACCCTTATATATGGCGTTGGACTGGAAGCCCATTCCTTTCCACCTCAATCCCTGTGATCGGCCATCGGAATATCATTCAGCTCTCTCGTGTAATGAGGATCCTTCTTCCGAAAAAGGATGCCAAAGGTAAACACGTGTGCCGCTTTGGCCAGAAAGGGCCTGTCATCGGCATAGTCCTCTTCTACTTCGGTCCTACCATCCGCGGCCAGGTGAACATGGTAGTTTTTGGGCAAATAACGCCCCGGGTTCCATATATTCCATAAGACAGAGTTTAGAAGCATGAGAGTCGACTCGAAAACGTAGAAAACCCATTCATTCCGCAAGAGAGGGCTCAAGGTTTTTAGTGATTCAGGGTGACGGAGGTCAACCGACGTGTTACCCACATGTTCCACTAGGCGGTAGATGGAACGTATGAAAATAAAGGCCATGCTCACGTACAAAGTAATCATGGGAGTCGAAACCGCTTTAGTATACACCTTGGCTCGTATACACCGGCGATGAAAAATACTGGCGATTACAATGAAAATGAGGATGACGCCGAGCTGAATCCCGATCGAGGCTAGTGTTAAGCGGCTGCCCAGTTCTTGTTGACTCGAGGCCGAGGACGGATTTGCCGCTAGGGCCACTCCCAGAGCGTTTAAAACCTCAACGAATGCTAGTAGGCCACCAAATATAGCCAAGACCTTGCCAGGGGGGACCGGTGCGAAGTATGGCACATAGTATAGTACTCGGCCGAGGACGTGGTAGTTGGCGAGTTCGAGGAGCGGTCTGGAATCATCAAGATCAGCTTAGGCATCTCATCGATATGTAAGAACTGGACTCGGGAATATCAACGCTGCCACTTACGGGCATACGTATATAAAGACCTGGCTGAGGATGAAACCAATCAAGACGGGGGTGCCGGCAGGCATGCCGACATAGATATAGTTGTAGGCTCCATACTCCCGTAATGCGTAACCAGCGGTAAACAATACGGCGCAGAGAGGATGTAATCCAACTAGCTTCCAACATTTATAGCGACTGATGGATAGGTTTAGCATGCTTAATAGAAGCGTATGAGTTACAATGAAGATACACTTACTAGCACTGCCAGAGATGACCGACGGCTGAGATGCCATAAGCGATAATAAAGAAGATGGGTGCTCCTTTGTTGGGAGCATAGACGTAGAGGCTGCCGGGGACTATTTGAGCAGAAAATGTAAGTGGCAATGCTGCAAGTTGGTGTCGTGGAGGTTTAGTCATATAATAATGCAACTTACCAATATCTCCGTCTGCCATCTCGGAACCGGAATCACTCGATCTGAGATAAATATGCAATCCAGCTCCAAGAAGTGGAGGACTTGATGCAATCGAAAGAGAAATAACGGCGGCGAAAGCCTTCCTCTTGATAAATGTTTTGTTCGCGACGAAATAATAGATGTCTAGTTTGGCGTAATAAAACTTAGTTGGACTGCATCTTCGATAGCGACCCAGCGTGCCGGTTACACAGCATGACGCTTGATCTAAATAGGATAATAACGTTGCCAAGAAACGGCATCAGCCCCGGAATACTACTCTGGATGCTATTCTGACGCAAGCCCCGATCGCCAGAATACAGGTGCCTAAAATAGAGTGAATTAGACCCGTCGGGGCCCTCGGCTCCCTCGGCCCCGACCCCTTCAGCCCCTTCCAAGTACGATATAAGAGCATAAGGGAATTATTACCTGTCAAGCCGTGAACATAACACAGCTAACCAATGATGTAGAACGTCTAACGCGGTAAATGCAAAACAATTTGAAGCTGACGCTTGGTGATCTTCATCCGCCTAAAATGTAATAACGGTTTGTGTTCAAGGGCCTAGAGGAATATTCGAACTGTAATCATCTTTCATGTACTCAAGGGGGCCATCACAAACTTGTCTCAAAAGCCAATTCGGAGGTCCAGAGTCCAATATGATAGGCCCTTTGCTTCCAACTACTTGATATTGTTGATTCAATCTATCAAGTAGAAGTAGATAGAACACTCACGCGTAATCTTATATTCGTATGAGTAAATACATAATATAAGACCCGGTAGCGCCAGGCAAGCTGTCACTAAAATGGAAAGCTTTTACCATTCCTAAGGTCAAGTGCTTCCATTTTAATACGCTGTAAAT
>MU376043.1:0-30402 GCA_022495235.1 Xylaria curta | reverse complement strand
TAATAAAATTTATTTATATAAAGTTATAATGTTTTTAAAAACTTATAAAAACTAATTTTAAAAGTGCTAAAAAAAAAAAAAAAAAAAAAAAAAAAAAAGCCTAGCTATAAAAAAAGCTAATATATATAATTATATATATATTAACATTTATAAAAATATATAAATTTTTATTAAAAGTATTTATAAAATAAAAATATAAACTTAATTATAATTAAAATAAAAAATTAATTATATTTTGCTTTTATTTTTATTTATAAAATATATATAAAAAAATGCAATAATTATTATTTTAGCTATATAAACTTTAAAATAATTATTTTATTTATTTATTTTATTTTTAATTAGCTTTAAAACTTTAAATAGCTTTAAAGCTAAAAAATATGTTATAAATAAATAAAACTTATAAAATTTTTACTAATTAAAAAATTAAGTTAATTATAATTTAAAAAATCCTTAATATAAATAATAAGTTTAAAATCTTTTTTATATAACTAAAACTTAATTTTTAGATTATTTAAATATATTTAAGTAGATCCCCTCTGGAAAGTGCACTGGTTTATTTCTACTACATGATCGCAGACCCACAAATCCGCGAGATTACTTATACCTGTTAACACTGAAGGCCCCGACATTCACTACCGGATGTGCATGGGCATTAGGCCAGAACCATAAATCCTCTATATACCAGGTAGCATATAACTATCTACCCCATCTACGATTGAACTCATCAATGGCGATAATATTTGCCTTATCCACTCCCTAATGATACATGAAGTTCCCCACACAAGAGAGACCTGGTAATTGGTGAATCGGAATGTTTTCTCCAAGACTCTATTTGATTGTTCCTAGCAGCTCGATCGTCTTTGGAAAGCTTAAAGCTTTCACAGGGTTATTAGCGAGGTTCACGCTGTGTCTTACAAAGAGCGACTATACCGTTTATGGTCTGATAAAGGTGTCTTTGCTTGATTGAGCTTGCATACCCTTCATTTTTGGGGATGTTGAAACTTCTTAGTGTTTCTTTTGATGTTTCGTAGCACTTGTGTAGGTATCTCGTCTCTAGATATTGAAGCGAAAGTGGTCGATATTAATTATATGGGGATCAGAAAGCAGACCTTGGCGCCGTGATGCCGCGGCCAGATTGGAATAATTGATCAAGCATAGTACTCGTAGTTGCACAACTATCTTTGGCGGACACTTGTTAAAGACTTGCAGACCATAACCTGGTTTGAATAGATAATATATACAATAAAGAAAGTTTCACGATTCTACTAGCTGCCTTGAATAGGTTATTTTGAAGATAGCAAGTTTACGCGCCAAGGAGCTCTATGACCTCAACGAATCATACCTGCAGGCCGTTGGCGTCTTTGGGATGCCGTGACTGGCCGCAGGAACCCACTCTACATAGACACGAATTTCGCAGACTTACGTCTGTTGTATTATAAGGATGTGGGCGCAATTGTGCCATTAGAGAGGGTGCCACTGGAGCGATGCCCAAGCCAAACTATTACTAACAAAGATTTGCCACAAATCGAGGCATTAAGATCTATTAGGTTCACTAAGAGATTACCTTACTTATATTACTCTCCTCCCTAAAGTAACAGCTGATCAACTATACTGGCAGTAGTAGGGACGTCTCAATGGCAGGAGCTGTTACGGAAGCTGTTCCAGCACCACGATCCACCTCGCCGCAGACATCATTGTCAGTCATCACAGCAACCACCCCTCAACAACAATCTACTGGCTCGGAACCAGCAACTGGGTACCTTGAAAAGGCAAGTGTTAATATATACCATTACCCTTGAGTTCGCTTGGTTACTAACGCGGCTAGGTAGACAGAGAAGCCGTTCCTCGCACCCCGTCCATCATGGCCAACAAACCTGAAGTCATCGCCACATATCAACACTCAAGAACCCGAGAACCACCGAAGTTTCGAAGATCGCCCCACTCCCCTCTATTCTCGCGCGTCTGGTATTGGCCCCGCGACGTACGCGACACCTGAGGATACTTCGAGTTCAAAGACATACGAGAGACATGCCCGTGGCAAACTCAAACGCGAGAGGCACAAGCAAAACGATTCTGGGTCAGATGACACGCCCGAACCCGGGCCGAAAAAGAAAGTCCGCAATACTCTTGGTTCAACTCCCAGATTAGCTTGCCCTTTCTTCATGTGCTATCCACATAAACATATCAGGTGCGGTCTCAGCAGCTTCAGTAAGATCAGTCACGTTGCGCAGCACCTAGAGCGACAGCACTATGAGAGCGTGAAGTGTGATTGCCCGATTTGTGGTGTGAACTTCGACACATTGATCGATCGCGATGCACACATTAGAGAACAACGGTGCCCGAAACGGGAACCCGGATTGTGTTCTGTAACAACCGAGAGACTAGAACTGATAAGATCTATTTCAGCTGACCGGTTGAAGTCGCAGAGCGAGAAATGGGTCGAGATATACAGGATAATTGCTGGAGATTCCATTCCGCAGCCGCTACCCTGGTGTACCGACCCGGTGGATTATCTATTGCGCCACTTCATAAATTATGCGTCCCGGTCTGGTGACAACAGCATCTTTAATGTAGGGGAGGGTTCCGAACCCCATATTCAGACTATCAACAATTACTTGGCGGACGAGCAAGGGCCCCTTGGATCATCATCGATGCCTCAACCATCACTACTAGACTCGAATATTTCGGGATTCTCGGCCCAAGGTTCAATTTTTAGCATGCTTGAAAGCGAATCAATAATTCCCTTCGATCCGTACCGAGATACGATGTCTCCACCTGTTTCACCCGTTCCAGGGAGCCACGAAGCCAATATGACTAATTCAGAAGTAATGTCTGATCGAGCCAATGAGCCTGCGGTATGCAATTATTGTGAAACATCCAGACCTAGTGCTGAGCGACGTACACAGATATCAGAAATACCGGAGATCTCTTTGGTGTGCTCCATTTCACTCTCCAAACTTGAATGCATTCTAATAGTCTATATAGCGTGAGAAAGAAGAGCTCCATAGCGGAATAGAAAGATCTACCTACCAGGAACGTGATCTCAGATATCCTTCTAATTCTCAAGAGGAGGAGATGACGAGCTCTCCATTTAGCGCCCAATTAAGGTATACATATAATATCTACCAGATGTGCCATGTTGAAGTTGCTCACTTGAGTTTTCATATAGTCAGGAAAAAGACGAAATAAACGAGGATCGTGAACGGCCTAACACTAAACCCGATACAAGCACATTGGTCAACCCACGAAATGACGCAGATCGCAATATAGACATAGCCTTAGAGTCTTTAAATCCTCAGCTGTCGGGTTTTCAGTCAATAGCCATACCCATGAAGAGTGAAAGGATCGATGTCTCCTTAGCGAGGCACGTAGCAAGTGGCGTGTTCAGCAATGTCTACGAACTAGAAGTGACCATAGTTCCGGAATCCGTCAGTTCAATCTGCTTCCAGTATAGGCTTAACTAACTATTTTCAAGGGGGTTCGGAGTACGCGAAGTATCGCAATCAAGAATCTCAAATCTATATCTGACGCTCACGACTTGTTCGAAGCCGAGTCAAAAGCCTTACTCAGATTAGCGAAAGCTGCAGAGCGCACCACAAACATAATATATCTCCTCACTAATCCCTTCGAGGGAGAACATGACCTGGCATTTTTTCTTCCATTGGCGCATTCCAATCTCGAATCATATTTAGCGCATGATCGTATATCCGATAGGCTGACTTCAGCGATCTGGCAGCAGCTCAGTCTCCTTACTATAGCCTTATCGATAATTCATGACGAAAAGATTGTTCACGGTGACTTGAAGCCCGATAACATTTTAGTATTCAAGTCCGAACATACAATTTCCCTCAAGATTGCTGACTTCGGTCACTCGGTATGTGACAGAACTACCGGTCGTCTTGCCACTGATGCTACCGCTTACTCTCTCAATCCGTCGTACTCTGCACCTGAACTCTGGAATCGATCAGCCACAGACTTGCGGCTCTACGATGTTTGGGCACTAGGATGTATCCTACTAGAAGTGACTATATTAATGAGGGATGGGGCCGAAGACATAAAACAATTCAGAAAAGATCTTACCAGCCCTATTGGACGAATCACCGCGAGCACCTTTCACGACGGATATCATCTAAAGCCCCAAGTTCACCAGTACTTGGATAAATTAAATACCGATCTAGTATTTAAACCGCTTTCGTCAACTATTCGTGGGATGTTAATGGAAGACTCGAGCCTACGCCTGACAGCGTCTCTGGCGGCATATGCTCTTCGAGATTTTGATGGAATTAATTCCCAGCCGATATACCTGCCGATTCAAAGTACATCTCAGAGGGCGAGTTTCCTATTGAAGAATTCCGACGTTTCGTTAAATCAGTTATTCATGGTTTTAATTTTGCCGGTAAGCTAGGTTTGGAAAGACCTTTCCAGCCGAATTACTAACAGCTTCAAGATTCTTACCGGATTTTTTATCTCAGGTACAGTTATCAAGTTGCCTGCCCGGTAGATTGAAAATACTGATTTACATACTACAAAGCACTAGCCATCTTCTCCTCCATGCGTCTGGTTGTTACCTTAATTATATCTTATCCTACATTTTGGATCCTCATTCTTGGTTCAATATATTACTATACTGGCACCCCTGAACCCAAGGCTTTATATTCTAGGTTCCGTTTCTGGCTATCCCTTGATGAACAGTGCCCATTCCCCGATTGCCCATCTCGTCTTGTTGGTACTAATTTCTCCTATCCCACCGAATGGTATCAGCACATGATCAACCAGCACAGTAACACCGATCACATATCTCAGCCAGCCATGAACAGCGCTACTTCATCTACTCCCCCGATGACAAGTAGTATATCTCTTGGGACGATAGCGATGTCACATCGAGAGCCCCAATCAACTTTCCCCCAGCGATCATCCGGCTTCGGTCCTTTACATGGAAATTCTGGGAGTAGAGAAAACAACGCAAATCCTACTGCGGCGCAGTCAACGGAACAAGCACTTGATCTCTGCTTCCCTGAGTTTCCTATGGAGGCCTTGCATCAGTGGAAAGATTTAGAATACAATGGTTCCTGGTTAGACAATGCCCTGTTCCGAGAGTTAGCTCATGCATACTATAATGATACTCTCTACAGATTAAGACTTTCAAGTCACATGGGCGTGAAAGCTATAAAATCAATAGTTTCTTTCACTCAGCTCTCGCAAATTCGCCCTACGAAGGTTTGTCTACTAATTCATAAAACACTAGACAATATAAAATACTCACGTCAAATAGTTCCACCTTGTTACGGACTATATACAGAAAAGAAACAAAGCTGCCTGCTTAGCATATACACCATCACAAGACGTTTCTAAGCTACTGCTGGCACCCTCGTGGCAGCGACACCTTGCAAACCAAGTGCGCATTGCAAAGCGTGAGCAGGCCATCAAGGACAATCTTGATGTACAAGGGACTTTTGCCTCACTGGTCGTACGCCAACTGAACGTTTTTGCACGTAGTAGACAGCCCCTACCTGGATTGGGCTACGAAGGTAACGCCCTGGAATTTGTTGAAAGCTTAAATAAGAGAAAACTATGTCTACAGTTTATTATAGCTGTTGCAGTTTCTATTATTGCTGGTGTTGTAGTCGGATCGCGGTCGGGATCTATGGAGCAGGCTTTTATCGTTATTGGACTAGGAGTTTCTCTATCCCAACTCCTCGTTGCTATCTTAACCTTTATCGTCCCCCCACTCGATACATAATCAGTCATCTAGGTATTGTCTGGAAAATTGATCTCGAAATACAGTTCTCTCTAGTGGTTTCAACGGTATGTACTCTGGTATAAATTCTTAACTCGCCAGTTAATGTGTCAAGGTTGGATGTTCAAGTCGTCAACGGCAACTGCCGTTGTCACACGGACCAGCCACAGGTAGGGAGATGCAACTACCCGACTTCCTGTGGCTAAGGTCGGCAACATCGTGTAACCAATCTACAATTCGGCATCTGAACTATAGTTCGGGGTTTGTAATATTCGGCTACCCGTGTTTGTTTGATGATGCTGCGTAACGGACCTGAATTATCAAGGCAACCAAGCGCGAGGCTATTCGTGTATATAGACCTAGGTTCGCCGCGAAGGCTCAAGGGGGAAAGCTAGACATGTATGGCCTCCTTGATGCCCAAGAAGATTATTGCAATATTGAAGACCCTTTCCAAGCCCCAGATACCTAGCTCTTGTTACAGCCGTGGGCATTGAATTAAATGCGGGTGGATTACGGCTGACTTGACCAACCGCGAGGGGACTATTGGTACCTATATCTATTTTGAGAGGGTTAGGCAATAAGGGGTTTTGTTGGGGCCCGGTTCGTTTTTCTAGACAATCACCTAGTTTTTCGTTGTGTTTATCGTTGACTTTCTACGAATATGCCTAGTTGCCTTCTAATTCAGTAAGTGATTCCCCATTCGACTTGGCGATTCCCGTTGGCCTTAGATCCGTAATGGCCAGATTACCTCCTTGGTGAGGGTTCAGGGGTATGCTGGTTAATTGGGGTCATTTCATATCGGTCCAGCCTCAAAACGGCGCAGGGCATAATGCTATCCTGTCTTTCGAGATTCTTCGTCCCGGCCTCACTATCGACGGACGACAATGGAGGGAGTATCCAACATTATCTATCATCAATATGCTAATATTCAATTTATAAAAAGTTTCTTGAGAGAACTATGCGGATGGCGGATTTCTCAGCTGAGACCAGACGATGCCGCTTCATACACATTGGACCTAGATAATAGTTTCACTGGCTTCTTTGGGTTCTCCGAGCAACACGACGGTTCCCTGACTTGAATAAGGCAATACAACCAGTTAGAGAAGTACCCAGATCTTGGTTTTTGTAGCATTAAAAATACCGAATTACCGGCTATCCGAGTGCGCTGATAGAATTTCTTGAACGATTCATAGATGTCAAATGTTTCAGCGAGCATCACACCGTTAGGTTCAATAGCGTAGTCTAGGAGTTTTGCCATAACTCATAGCGATGTGTCCAATGCAATGCAGGTGACTTACGTTCCTATCCCAAACCAGCAACATAATAATTAAAGTTGCAGAATCCATCCGTTGGTTGGTCCGAAACATCCACCTTGCTGCTAGCCTTCGCAACAACATTACCGCTCCCGTCGAGTAGTTCAAGTAGCTGCGCGCCCGTTCTTAGACCCTCGATCGAGTTATAACTTAACCCAGCCGCCAGAGACTGCGTCGCGAGGACTTGCCCTCCACTGGACACGCGAACTTGGAAGCCTTGGCTATTGGCTGGCAGAACGACGGCATAGACGATAGTATCGCGGGCCCCACCACTTCCACGAGGTGTGCCGTCGCCTCCATTGTTGAGACACGACTTCAGAACGCCGCGGTACCACAAGGCACCGGCGAAAGATGCTCCATTCGCGGGAACCATGGAACTTGTGTCCGACGCACCGGCTTTGAAGGCCTCGATGAAAGACGAGATAAGCGGCTGCCATCCAGTGTGAGGGTTCTTGTCGGTATCGCCATACTGGAGAATTTCCGGCGTCACAGTTTCGGGCCAAGAAGGACCAACGTAATGGCTTTCTCCAGCATCGTTCTAGGGACAGATTAGTCATAGATTGAGCTTGGATGCACTAGATAAACTGGGTTCTAGAGGGACAGCGATGAAGGGGGCAAATTGCTTACCCAGGTGATCACCTCTGTGAACTCTGGCGCTAGCTGTAAGATCTGATTCATGCGCTCGGGCAGAGTTGTCTCGCCGTTGCGGTACCATGAGTCTCCGCAGCAGTGCTTGTACTGGAGCGTAGATAAACCTAAGACATATCAATCACATATGCTCAAAGTAGCACGAAGAACAATACCAGCTTCCACATACCCATGACATATGTCTTTCCTGCAGAGTCAGCCGCTTTCTTAACCGCCTCATCGCGTGCCGACGACACGTTAGTTCCAGGAGTGTCTGCCACATCGGGCCAGTTCGTCTCCCAGCTGAACACACCATCAACGACACCGCCCCAGTTCTGGAAAAACGTCGCAGGCTGGCTGTAGTAATTGCCGTCCGCTTCGGGGTTAGGGATAAGGTAGACATTATTCGCCGTCTTGAAGTTCCTCCAGGCGTCTACGCCGATGCCACCCCCGCTATACGAGGACACGACCGGCAGGTTAGCGTTGCCGTAGCGCAAGTATGATGGGCGATTGGCGAATTGCGTGTACAGGGCTGCGTGCGCGTTTATGTCGCCCGTCTGATAGAAGTCGAAACTGAAGAATAGCTTAAAGTCATTCCTCGAGTCGGCATAGTCGAAGAGCTGGTTCACTGCGCTCTTCAGCCAGTCTGCGCCGGGCGCGCCGATATTTAGCGCGAAGGCGTCGAAGCCCGCCGCTGCCGCTTGCTGAATGTCTTGCTGCGCATGGTCTGTGTTGGGGTCTATGCCTCCGACCTGGATGTCGATTAGTGAATGATACGTGAAAAGTGGCAGATCTCAGTGGCGATTACCAGGTAATGCGCAAACACTAGTTTGGCTTCCGCTGCTGTGCCCAGCAGACTGGAGCTTGCTGCTAGTAGCGCGAGGGCGGATCTCAAGACGCGATG
Source organism: Xylaria curta (assembly GCA_022495235.1). Classification (NCBI taxonomy): domain Eukaryota; kingdom Fungi; phylum Ascomycota; class Sordariomycetes; order Xylariales; family Xylariaceae; genus Xylaria; species Xylaria curta. The sequence continues at coordinate 21,818 of MU376043.1, read as the reverse complement.
CATCGTAGACAGTGGTCGCGTTATTCAAGCACGGAAGTTATAACACCACGTCATGACGAACTTAGAAGAAGAGAAAGAGTAGTTCTCAATCACGAAGTTTATACCCATCGAAGCAAACGCCCTAATGGGCCACTTTGGGGAAAAGTCCATGACTAGCGTCCCATTCATAGCTCCCTTGAGGCTGTACGAGACTTGGCCGAGCGAAAAATGGCCCTTTAACGTTACTTCTGAAGCCATTCAGACAGGCGTATGCCAACGCAATCCCTTCATCGCTACATAGGCGTACATTAGCATTGGACGAGAGCAACACCATATAGCTCTATAAGGCAGCTCGGCGGGCGACCTTCGGCGGATTGTGATGCCGAAATGAGTTAGGATCGGCGTGTGTCAGTCGGTAACCCCTCTCCACAGACGGACATGATGTCTTTTGACGGCAAGGCGGACTTTTCAAGGCGGCGATATTCTCTATAACTTTGTTTCAGAAACCTGAAAGGATCTCAATTATGGATATCGTATTGATGCCTCTAGTAATGCTCGGGACCGAAGCTTCGCCCCCACTGGCACTCGGTGGTAGTATCGGCAGATCGAGCTCCGTTACCCCTGATCATGCTGTTTTTACTGCCACTATATTCCGCTAACATGCTACCTTAAGAATGGGACATAACCACACCCTATCGCGCCAGCAACCCTAATGCTAACTCGTTGTAACCCTTATAGGGCTGAGTATGAGCGATTGCAACACGCGGCAAACTATGTCATGACACGATACTACTCCGCCGATCCGGATCGATGCATGATATGATAAATAGTTAAACAACGCCTGGCCACGTGGCTTAGCGAATTCCGAATGATTGGCATAAAACACGTCAATTAGTAAAGACTTGGTTGCTGAGGACATTAAACGCCATAACCTCTAGGCCAGGTCCTCTATTATCTCATTCTGTCTCGTAACTCGTTAATCCGTACTCGTATCAACCTCTATATCCAACTTCAAAGCATAATCTTTGGTTTTGGAGCTGATGTCGGTTGTTCTGCTCATTTTCTATAATCATGCTGTCTTTCTTGTTCAAATGCCGGTATTCTTGGCGTGTATCCGAATGGCAAATGTATTTTGAGAGACAACAGCAAAGCTCAATGACCACAACTTGGTGTCGGGTGCGGGCCAAGGCTCACGGGGCCGATGCGCGCCCGACCGTTCGTTGGAATGCGACGGGAACGGGAGATCACCGCCGACACCTTCGCTGTCTTCTGTCCATAGCTGATCCCCGTTTCGAACCAAGCACCGATCGTAGCTCCGGCTTCGGGTGGGGAATATTAGGGCATTCCGAGCTTATTTCTGGAGTGGGAATGATCAAGACAACTCCGCTAGTTTCCGGCTCAGGCAGAGAGCAGTCCGCCAATATTCGTAGTATGGGGACGCGAAAAGGCCAATCGCGTCTAGTATAGTATTTGCCTAGCAAGGGAACGATCTGAATATCTTCGCAAGGGTACTAGGGTCTACACCTTGCCAAGACATGCGTTTTCCGATTCGTGCAATGCTCTGGCTGGCTTTGTTCCGCCTGTGAGTTCTAGTTTGTCGTTCAGGTTCTGTGGGACGCTCTTCGGGACGCTCTTCGTCATGCTCTTCTTCGACGAGCGTCTTCGCGCTCGCGAGGGAGCTTATGGAGGTGCGCCTGGGCATCGTTGTTGACGGCATCGAGACGACAGGAGCTCTAATTCGGAAGATGTGAGGATCGAGCGGTGTATTTGGCAGTCAAAGTAATGGCTTGAAAGACTGTGCTAGGTAACATCGTGTTCTTATAATCTTTGAGATCGTGGAACATAAGATTTAGTGTTGTGCTACGGAGATCGTGCTGACCTCATAACGAATCCTCTTCATTTGCCTGCATTTTCGATCGTTCGGTTTCATACAGACCAAAAGGGTATGAGACCTAAGCTTATGGCATCTAAATCAGTGCTATAACGAACAGATTGCTGCGAATTCGACTAGCCTCCTCCTGTGAAGGGAATAGCATTTCTTATATTTAGTAATGTTAAATTACCAAATTTCTAGAAACCTTCAAGCTGAGGGTTAGCCTCTGAATTGCCGGCAATCTAGCATGTTTTGGACATGATCGTGGCAACACAGCGCGCCAAGACGTAAGTTAGCTTGATCCTGACGACTAACATCAATTCTTAAAATAGCACATTATCAAATCATTTACGGGGAACACCGTACACTAATAGTATTTCGCTATTAAAATAGCTGCATCTGCATACAATATACTTGTCGTTGAGCTATTCTTTATCAATATTTCATCGTAATATGGCCTCTTATTAATTAATAGGTCGTTGATTGACTAAAGGCGTTCACCAAAGCAGTAGTAGTCGAGCAATGGCCGGTTGCTCACGAACATTGATCAGGAGCAGACAAATGCCACCAGGACATTAGTACAGGAATGTTTTGACAACTCGGCTTAAGGTGTATGTTGAAGGCGTTGAAGCGTTGAAGCGTTGAAGCAATTGAACCTCTCCGGAATTTGCGTGCTTAGCGAAGCCCAGTTAGCATGTGAAGACAACAAACCCCCACTTTACACAGCGGCCCTCACAAACTACGATGAGTCTCAAGCCGCGCGTGAAAGTGTCGCTTAAGATTAAGTGCAGATGACAACAAATTTTTTTTTAGGATGTTGGAAGATACAACTCAGTTGTGCGCTCTTGGTGGGATAGGCTTACTGGTATTGAGCTTTTAAGAAATAAGTTAAACTCCTATTCGGTGCTTCAGCTTCTATTGGAAACCAGACTATTATCTACCAACTCATACAATCTAGCTATCATTAATTAGGTGGGTAATATAAGGGCAGTGGCTATGATATATTCGACACCTGCGAGCAGTAGTTGGGGATGCTTCAACCTAAAAAGATTAAGTCGGTACGAATTGATTTGCTTGGTGAACCTCAAGTGAGCTTTCTTCTGTGTGGTCATCTTATGGTGATCTCATGATGCTAGTAGCGAATCATGAGAAGTCGTTTTCCTCTACAAAATAAATTAAGTATACGAGGAATGGAGTTATATGTGTATTCATGAATTTCAGTCTCAGCTCACCTGAACACGAGCTCAACAGAGAAGACTGATTGAGAGAGACCCAGTTAAATGCGGGTGGAGATAAGATTATGGGTGCTGAGGCTAGCCTACGTATAGAAGGCGGTGAGTATGAATCAGGTGGGGCAATGGGGATGCAGGGGCTCCAGCTCTCATCTAGCTGGCAGAATTAAAAAAAAGTTCATACTCTGAAGATCACTCACCTGAACTCGGGTTTGGCGATACGCGCATAATTGAGCGACGAGTTTCCCGTTCAGATCCTGTCTGCTTTAGGTTAGATATCTCTATGGTTGGCTGAGGGCTTACCTTATTTTTTCGATACCGCATCACCGTCGAGGTGGCGGCGCGCCGGAATCCAGTCGCAACAATGGATATTCATCGCATCAGATATGTACCTTACAATCCGGCGCCTATCAATTGTGTCGCCTTCTCCCAGTCTGTCGCCTTCAAACGGAGTACACCTGTTCGTTTAGCTATCGGCCGTGCTTCCGGTGATATCGAGATCTGGAGTCCCCTCGGCGGGTCATGGCACCAAGAAACGATAATACGCGGAGGGAAGGACCGCACTGTGGGCAAGTTATCCTATTCTTAGAACATCTATGCTGGACTAATAATATATAGACGGACTGGTTTGGGTAACAGAGCCTGAACAGACGCTTCAGGATGGCAAGAAGATCCCTGGTCGCCTGAGGCTGTTTAGCTTCGGCTACTCGAGCACTATCACCGAGTGGGATCTCGAGAAAGGCCGGCCAAAACATCAATCAAGCGGCACACATGGCGATATATGGTGTCTCGGAGTCCAGCCATTCGTTATCCCAGGGAAGGGTGGCGACAAGGCCAAAACCAAGGTCTATAACACCGGCAAGAAACTTGTAGCGGGTACCATGGATGGGAGCTTAGTCTTATATGACATTGATGACGGCGAACTCCGTTACGATCGTGTTCTCGCGAGGGCTTCTTCTAAGAAAACTAAGATGGTTAGCATTGCGTTCAAAAACCGCAATACAGTTGTGGTCGGCACGTCCCAAAGCTGTATTCTCGTATACGACATGCGAAACGGTACGACACTCGCCAAGATGACATTGGGTTCGGATCTTGTCAATGGCGCTAAGGAAATCATCGCTTGGTGCGTGAAGTGCCTTGATGGAGGAGACATCGTTTCCGGCGATTCGACTGGCGAGCTTCATATATGGGATGGGAGCACCTACACGCAAGCCCAGAGGATCAAAGCGCATAGCTCCGATGTTCTCTCTCTCGTCACGAGCGCTGATGGTTCTACAATCGTAACTGGAGGTATGGATCGCCGAACTGCTGTGTACAGGAAGACTGCTGGGTCTGGATCAAGATGGGCCAAGGTATTTCACAGAAGATATCACCATCACGATGTTAAAACGATGGCCTCATTTGAGGGCCAAGGTATGAGTGTCGTAGTTTCAGGAGGTGCGCAACTTTGTTCTTAATATTGACGAGTATGATACTGACTAGCATTCAGGACCCGACGCCACTCCTATTGTTATGCCCCTCCAAAAAGCCGGTATGGAGAACCATCGCGCCTTATCATCGCTGCCTCAAGACCCACCATTACAGAGCGCATACAAGAGCCGATTAATCATCAGTTGGTGGGATCGCGAAGTTTCTATTTGGCGACTTCCAAATTCGTTAGAAGACTTAGCGAACCAGCCGAGTGACGACGACAACGTGGCCAAGAATCGGAAACTTCTAGCTCGTGTATTGATAAAAGGCGAAGCAAATATCACAGCAGCATCTATCAGTGCCGATGGATCTTTGCTTGTGGTTTCTACCACGTCTGACATCAAAGCATTTCATCTCGAACCTCGCGATGGCGTTCGCTGGGATGAACTCAAGATATCGAAAGTTGAATTAGAGGGAGAAGTCACAACCCTTGGCGCCACGCGGACCGCGATATCTCCAGACAGCCAGTGGGTGTGTTTGGTGCAGGCCGCTAACAACGTATCACTTTTACGTGTCCAGCAATCTTCCGAATCAGAGAAGCCTATAATTCATCCAAAGACCATCCGGTTACAACGCCTCAGACGTCAGATACCTCAGCAAAATACTCTAGGTGGCCTTGGACAATATGATAGGACAGTTACACATGCAACCTTCTCTCCAGATAGCCGAATGTTAGCCGTTGCGGATCTAGCCGGTTACATCGACACATGGGTTCTTGGCCGACAACCCCAGGCATCAAAGGACGAGAGAAACGGCGCAGTCGATGCGTATGAGAACGAAGCTTTGGATGATAGCTCAGATAGTGATAACGAAAACGATGTGGAGATAACAGAAGGCGTTCGATGGAGGCGAAACCCCAATACCTCATTGATCCCGAAACTACACGCTGCTCCCACAGTCTTATCGTTCTCTAATCATGTCCCCTCTACAACCACAACAACGGAGAACGATGTAATAGATGACTATACTTTACTAGCCGTTACCGCCAAACCCCAGGTAATCCTTGTGCATCCCACTGTCGGTTCTCTTACCGCGTGGTCCAGGCGCAACCCTATCTCCAGATTTCCTCCAGAATTCAGAGACATTCGGGATCTTGTTAAGGGAGCGCTCTGGTCAGGCGACAGGGTGTGGCTATACGGAAATACGTACCTCTTCATGATTGATACAACACAAGATCTCGCGGAACCTACCGCGACTAGCCCAGTAACAGGGAGTGAGTTGGTAGCACAAGGAAGAAAACGGAAGCGAGGTCCCGATAGTGGTGCTGGTAATAAGATAACGATAGGGGCTGCAGGTCCAACGAAGGTTCTTCGCCATATTCAGGGAGAAGAAACGGAGGAATTGCCAATTGATGGGCCTGTCCTCGACCCGATAGATGAAGACGAGACAAGCCACGCCGGAGACAGCGAGACCGACGAGTCCGACGACGAAGTTCAGGGCGAATTAGCAGTTTTCCGGGGGACCCAGGGAAAGACTTCTCAGGAGTCTCAACCAAGTGAAGGTCCTGCTTTTTGGCACACCTTCAAATATCGGCCAATTCTAGGCATCGTACCTCTAGGTAATGGGATAGAAGAGCAGCAGAATGGTGCTTCTACGCAGGTCACATTGCACGGCGCCAAACCTAAGACATTAGAAGTCGCTCTTGTCGAACGGCCGCTCTTTGAGATGGACCTGTCTGACAGGTATTTGGGGGAGGATGAATCCGAGCGTTGACAGCGATGAATAGGAATATCAATGTATAGTATAAAATTCTTGCTGCATTTAATGCTTGTATGTGTATGCTGCTATAAGACAGCGCTTTACGTCAACGAATCTTAACATCACATTATACCTAATGCCAAACTCTCCAGAGTTGATCATACCAAGTTATGTCTTCCCCTTCTGGAAGCTCCTTCTTGTGCATACAAAACGCGTTGCAGATCAAGTACGTGTCCATGTACTCTATATATACGTAACGACCTTTAAAGTAGGGCAAACACTATCGTACCGAAAATGCATGAAACGCGTTCATTCCTCAGGAAGGCCTACACGTCTACGTAGTGTCCTTTACGTCCAACTTCGCAGTCTTGATGCGTCCTCAGCTTTTTAATCTCCACTGGTCTATTTCATCAATACAACGAACCAAGCATCCTTATGTAGCCAACTCACTCGACGAGCTTAGGCACCCTAAGCCAGAAGTTAAATGGGACTTTGAATTATCCTTTGCTAGCAAACTACTGGATATAGTCATGTCGAGTATTGCAAGACAAGGGTAAGGGCTCTGCAGGGAAGTAGAAGGCTGACGAAGCACATGGAAAGCAAGGAGGTCCTTGCTACGCTAAGAAAAGAGGCTCTTAGTGAATAGCCAAGGATGACTGGGAGAACTGGACCCCTTGATCAGAAGGTCGTGCATAGGATAACGATGTCATATGTCACAAACCCGATCTTCGTAGACACGTGCTTATGCTTAATCAGGATGTTTACAACGCAATGTATCACGTATGCTGTGACAACTCACAGCAAAGCTTATTGAGAGTCCGCATACTTCAGGACGCTTTCGCAATGGTATGTTCTCTAAAATATGCCTTATGTTCATAACAATGCAGGGACAGTCCAACGCAATACGTTACGTAGCCACGACGTCAACGCCCAACGAGGCGTCAAAGCCGCGACAGCCTTGGATAGACATCAAACCAAAATAGCCTTGCAATCCAAGTCCTTTTCATCCTCTCTCGTCGAGCAGGATTGCCATATCCCATTTATCGATCGGCTTGACACGTTTCATTCCAGACAGAGGAACAATAAGCCGCCAAACGCGACCTCGCCCCCAGCCTACACCTCTACCCTCCAAACAATCCTCCTGTAACCATACAGAAAACAGAAGCATCCCAACCATCCAACGACTGAAACGTCGGGGATCGGCCCAGCTTCCGAGCCGGCTGGATGGACCACATGCACCAGGAACCTAAAAGGGGTGACGACGCAACGCAATCGCGTCTGCAAAAATGCCTTGGAAATGTTACTTTCCGTGGCAAGCAGAACATGCATGCATACGCATGAGAATATGCATACAGTTACGACGCCGACTTTGTGCTCTCAGACCGTGTCTTGGAATATATTGATATCAATTCTTAGCGAGGAGATGGAAGACGGTAGATTGTCTACTCAGTGCTGCGATAGATAGGTAGGTAGGTAAATGCGCAAGTAGATGGGTAGATAGATAGATGAGATTTTACGCGTAGCAAGCAATATCGTAGATTATCGAGTAAGATACTGAACACCGAGCACCGAGCACATCTATCAGGAAGATAGATAACTCTTATCTTGGAGATTTACCGCACTTCATATATCCAAATGAGCCTCTTGCGATAAGCCAGGAACCCCCACGAACTGTATATATGATAGATGCTGCGTTGGAGAATGTGTGTTACAATTCACCCACTACGTCCGCGTGCGCAGCGCAGCCGTTGGAGAAGTTCGAGCAGCCTAGTCCAGGATCCCAGCAATAGCCGCATCATTCTATTATCCCCCTTCTATGGCTGGATGATTCAAATGCACAGATGATCTAATGAAACCATGTACAAGACCGCCTCAGAAATTGACATATGCAAACGCAGTTGATTTGAACGCGAATCAATATACTGGTCTATTCTGATATTGGAAAACAGCGATGAATTTATCATCGGTTAGACAGTCGGTCATCTCGGGATATTATCCCCGGACCTTGATAACCATCTGCCGCCCAGTTGTACTCGAAGTCACCTCCGATTTCTTTTGATGATAGTGATACACAACAATATGCAAAACACCCGCCCCCGCCAGTGGCAGACGTCGTCCATGAACGTCATCAATCCGTCCATATTTTCCGCCCCAATGCAGATATCCGGAACGCCAGGATGGCCCAAAGAGATCCGCCTTCTCCTTCATCCTATCCAAGTCTCCAAGATTAGAAAGACAATATATACGATGCTGCCTCGTCCAAAATCCCTTCCCCGTGACGCCGTTGATTTTGTCCAATGCATATATAAAGTGCTGGGTATTATGCCACAGCATCGATAGCCACGACAAATGAAAACGGTCAAAGTCGATCAATATAGTAGGTATCGTAGAAGGTACAAATAGTGCGCCAGGCCGCAGGGTCTGATTAGCAGACGCGCTTGACTATGAAACAAACGAGAATAATAGGTTTCGTGATAGGTAAATCGGTAAGTCGGTAGGTCGTGGGATCGATAGGTCGATGATGAGGCCGTGACTTGGTCGTTAAATTCATGCACTGAGATGCTCGGATTCACGAGCCTTCAGAAATATGAAATGAGTGTGGCGGGATGCACTGTGTGAATAGGTTTAGGTTTAAGAATGTAAAATATGTTCAACAGCAGATGCTACTGCTTCGGTTGCGTCGCGGAATCTGCGATTTAGTTGTGTATGCCTATATCGGCATAGTCTAGGCGGAGGGAACGTCGCGCATTGCCACTCCAGTGACTTGGCATGGTGTTTCATGTTAGCGCACTACACCTGCTTCTGAGCTCTGTTGAGACCACTTGTGACTTGGATGACAAGTTCATCAAGCGCATGAGCTAATTGAAGGTGGGATATGAATTCAAGACCGCAATTGTCTCGCTCGGGGAATCCATATACTCGACTTCCTGAATATCCACTGTCGGTATGACGGCGAAAAGGATGTTCTTGTTTTATATGTCGTCTCTTGCATGACTCACGGACGGTCTTCACGACGAGTGTGGGGATCATGGGGTTGGTGTTGGTTACGTCGCCCGTTTTCTCCACGAGCAGAAACCCACTCAGCATTACCACTCTGTCGACCAGGTTGCTCGGCAGGCAATTTCTGATCGTCGTTTGAACCAAATCGGGTTGCTCCCCGCTGGTTGCTGCTTGATGAGCTAGAAGAACCTGGTACCATCCTCGTGACGGCTTGTGTGATAGAAGCGACAACGTAGCCTCTTAATTCGCGATCTTCTTTCGAATCCTCTTTTTCTAATCTGAATCGATCCTCTTTACTCAAATTACTTCGTCGGAGGTTCTTGATTTCCTGCATAATGTAGAGCATTACCTCCTCGGGGCACTTGTTTCGTTCACGGGCGTGCTCGCTCTTGCGTACGTATCGGCGGGTAACGTCGGTGGCGCCGTCTATGCTGAAGGCGATGCAATACGACATTTGCTTACCCCATCCCTCGGCATAGAGTCGTGGGTTATCCCAGGATTCTTCGCATGAATCGACATGGACCCATCGCTGCTTATGCTCCGAATATACCTCAGTCCAGACGTGATCCTCGGCGTTCCACACCCACCGCACGCGACCACCAACGGCGCGACACAGCATACTAAAGCAATTCGCCCATTCACCGCATCGCCCGCGCCTCGTCTGTAGCAAGCGCCACACATCGCTGTATCGTGGGAAGCGCTCGTAAGCAGTGCACGACGGATTGGAACACTGGTATAGCTCGACTCTCATAGCGCCACACGCGCTTTCCTCTGGTGTGGGTTGTGTCATACCCTTCGCGACAGTCGGTGACATGCAGACAGAACATGGCGGATTGTTCACCCATGAGAAAAAGGACCGCCTGAACCATCTATAGTCACACCAGATTAGCATCACGTACAGCTACGCATCAAATAATAGTGTGGGAGCTATTCGTGGCAATACAAACCTTAATAACGCCTTAATGACACAGTCCTGGTAGCCCCATTCGGCCTTACGACCATCGCCCATACTCTCAGCTTCCGCTTGTAAGACCTGGGATTCTTCTTCGGCCTCACTGTATATCCTGTCCAGGGGTATCGTCTGTAGGGCCTCGTCTAGTAACCCCGGATTCTCGTACTTCGTCGGAGTTTGTGATAACGCGAGAAGTAGACTGCGGAATTTCTGAGACGACTGGTCGTGCGGCGCAGGTGCCGTAGGTATTAAGGGTAGATGGCGCAGAGAGGAGTACGACGGAAGCGTAGACGACGAGGCATGACCTTGCCCGTGGGATGTAGACGGTCTACCGTCTGGCGTCGATGAAGCCGGGCGAAGATTTGAAGACGAAGCTCGTTCCCTGGGCGTGGGCGATTGAAGCCGAGCCCGCTGTGACCGAGACTGCTGAAAATCGTGCAGGCGTTTAGAGTTCATGAGCTGCTCGAATTGGAGGCGTAGATCGCGGGCCCATTCCTCGCCCAGGTCGCCGCCATCAGGGGCATTGGAGCGGCCAGCCATGATGAGAGGATTAGCGACTCGATCAAGAGCCGGACACGAGTACAGCAATCAAAGAGGCAGGAGGTAAGTAATCGAGAGGCGATATGGCTCGTAGTTGCGCAGGAGAGAGCAGATGAATCTTTCAACTGCGTGGATTGCCCGAGGCAGCCAGCCAGTCTCCCCTACCACTCGAAATGGGCGCGCGACGACATTCGTTGGCGTCTTATTGTTCGTTTCGGGACTCTAGGTGTAGTATTGTTTCCTGTTCGTTACGGAACAGGAGTCTCGCCTCGGGAAGGGAATCGATCAGTCGGTCGACAAGGAAGGTTAGTAGTTGGAAGTGGTGGTGAATGTGGATATATTGTAGATGGATAGGAATATAGGCGAATTAAGCGTAATAGGATCGGGGCAGACGTGGGTAGGTAGGCGGCAACAACTACGACTACGACTACGACAGCGACTGTGAACGACTGACAGTGACAAGACAACTACAACGAGTTTGGGACTGGGACAAGGACAAGGCGGACTTCAGGGTAGGGGAGGTAGTGTCGAGAAAAGATGGGGCGGCGGAACGGGGAGGGGACAGGATTAGGTAGACTGTACAGTCTGTACAGGGGGAGAGGGAGGGAAGATGGCGAGTTTTGACGAGATAATGGACAATCGAGATGTCGAGAGGACGGGGATGGGGCCCTGATCTCTTGATCTAAATGGACGATGGGCGGTGGGGACGGCACAGGACAGGGTTGCGAGCGTCGTCGTGCAGGGTGTCGCAGTGGTACCGACGTTTTCTGTACCGACTTCTCTTCTGTCTGCGCCGACTCCGAGTGTCTTGGCTTAGGTAGGTACCTTCCCTAAGTACCACAGGCCCAGGCAATGGGCCTGGCATATGCCACTCTGCCGGCGCAAAGTATAGATGGATGTTGTAAAGTGTACGTATACTACAAAGTATTGAAAAGGTGGAGCGGACTACGTTGGCCTGCTGCGCATGTGGTGTGCGTGCGTGTTGCGATGGATGGTAACGGATAGACCTTGCTGGCGTAGGCCTGCTGTAACGTCCTGCCTGCACCGCAACTTACTTACGCACGTACCACTGCAGAACCACTATAATACACGACGCCGCCCACGCTAGCATGTGCGGAAAGCCTCCACCACCTCCCCACCTCCCCTTTCGGCTTTGATCTGGGTGACGCGCGTCTCTCTTGGACCCTTTGTCCAATCACTGCCGTCGGCACCCACTCTGGCTCTTCTTTGTCGGTATCCCGACCTAGCGAACCTATGTATATTCTGTCCCTGGTCTGTTTCAACAGCGTATTAAAGAGATAAAGTTGCATGTCGGCCTAATATTCAGAGCCTGCGCGTCAGCATCAATATGAATCGTCGACGACAACGCTGTAGCATTCCGGTATATGTGTCTGACACCCTGACGCCACGACGCCACCAGACTTACAATGCAAGTGTACCGTACCTTTTTTAGTACTACAAGGAATTTGTCACACCCGAGATGTGGATAAAAGAACTTGTTGATCTGGGGGTGGAACCAGAAGGACCAGAAGTTGAGGAGCTGCATTTAACCATAGCGATAGACTGTGACGGCATGCATGATTCGAGGTTTTCATGTGGTTCGTCCGTATAGTTCTCGTGGCTGAGGCGGCTGAGCCATCTGGCAAAAGTCGCAGAATCGTAAGCATAGCCCCACTGAAGGGTCTAAGTGGAAACAAGCCAAGACTTATTCCTCTGCCTCCACCTGGTTGCTATTTTACCTACGACTTACACCAAGTAAACTGGGCAATATCGTATTATGCCACGGGCAAATACGGATCCGAGTCTACTTGTGTGTAAAAAGTCTTGGTAACATGTTATAGCAATGTCTTCGTCTTATGTGTGCAGTTTCCTTAAGTGCATGCTGTGCTCGATGTTCAGCTATCCAAGCACGCAACACGCTTTTTCAGGTCGATATTGGCTCTTACGCAACCCGTTGGATCGGAAATAACCCCTGAAAGTTTATAGGACCCTTTCTTAATAGGCAGCTGCCATATACGAAACAAGCCACAACGAAAATCGATCAAAGATTGTTGATCAGCAAGCATACCAGCCCAACTCCTCGGAAGTTTCGTATGCTTTTTGTCAAGGCACAACAACACACAAGGCTGCAACCAAATACCTATGTAATCTGTACACTACATCGTAATTGGCAAACTACTAGGCTGACGATTGCCAGTTGGCCAAGAATTCGGGAATAGATCTACTTACCCTGTCCTTTTCGCCGGCCCGATTGAATCTCTTGCGGCCAGCTGTCGTGTACCGCCACGCGCCGCAGTACTTGTTGCACATCATGAATACAGAGCCTCAACCTACCCGAATCAGTAGTCTATCTTTTCCCCTTCCTCTTTCCTTATATAGGGATTAAAGCGGTACAACTACAATACTACGCGCCTATAGTGGCACGCTAGCAATTGTCTCGGAACCGAAGAAGTGCTGTAGACAATCTAGCCAAACCTAAGGGCTCAATGTCGAATTGTCGGGGTATTTCTGCACGATGTCTTGGGTGATTACGCGGTATGACTTGTATGTCACGTGGTTTCTGCCTGGCTAGCGAAGCGGATGGGCTTCAGAAATGGCCGAAAAAATTGCCCATGACGCGTCCCCTATCCCGGATGAGCAGAAAGCGATTCAAAGTTGTCTCGGACGAGCCAATGAGGCGTCGAACCCACCCAATCCATCTGGGTCCTTTGACGACCCATGCTACGTTGCCCGCATCTCTGTGTTCGACCCGAGAGGCTGATCATAGTATTTGCCAGTTGGTCGGTCTATGCTTTTTTTTTCTGCTTTGGTTTATTTAATTAGATAGATTGTCGCACACTCTGGCGCTGTCAGCTCGACTGAATAATCGCCACAATGGTGGTCACACTACCATCCGATTGTCCCACTATCTAAGTGCTGATCAGAGTCACCAATGAAGTATTCAGTATTACAACTGACGAGTCCCCTATTCTCGGGTTGATATCAGTAAATCTATTACCATCGTCATTGATGATGAATATCACCACGCGTAGATTAAATCTCTAAAACAAGACACCAGGTGTTCGCATGACCTCCTTACAGCTCAATTATATCAACCTAATCAAGAAAACAAGAACTCAGAGAACCTCATGCAACATCGCTTACTTTCTCCAGATTCATATCAATTAATACAGCACTCTCTTTCGGACATTTTCTTGACAGCACATTAGGACCCCTTGCGCATCTCATTACCTATATAGGGAATGTCGTTGCGTCACCACGCGCACTGACCATCCCGACAGCGGACCAATCGCTACTCTTAGTCAAGACGACATGTCGAAGTGATCAAGTCCACGTGTACTACATAAACTTTGCACAACCATAAAACTGACAAGGCTGACATAAAACCGTCGCAAAATTTGCCCATTCCGTCAATGTAGGTTCCGTAGTTGTGTATGGTCGGACCTTGAATGTCGTCTAGATACATGTCTGCATTTCACACTTGGACGAAAACTCGACTCGCCGCGTTGATAGCTTATGAAACCTCGTGAGCATCGTCAATGCTCGAATCTAATTCCTTCCCTACATAGTCGGCGATATAATCTGTGCGGTCTCATTCTAAAACTATAAAGGTCGTCTTATTAGTCTTTCGTCTACTAGCACAGTTCATCACATGGTTCACCCAGTCGCGTATACTCACTCCCATGCAAATATTCGTTCTATCGACCACCTGCTTTAGCGAACTAAGTATATATAACCCCATTCTATGGCGGTAACTATTTATTAGGGGCCCCGCTCTCCTTTCGCTTAGGTATCTAATACAACGACTGTGCCATCCATGCTTACCTAGATTCGCAGAAATAGCAAAGCTAATACCCGGGTCTCCCTAGTAGCTGCACGGTACTCTTCACGTAGCGCAGCGCGACATCTCCTCTCAACTAACGATTCGCGAGTACTGACCATAAGTAGGTATCGTCGGTTTTGCCAAGGCAGTCCTGGCCAGATAGCAGGCTGACCCTTTCCGGCAGGCAGGCATGCCGTTGCGTCTCTCCGTACCTTCGCAGGAAGTCGTGCACGCTTCCCACCACGTAAGCCCTACATGCACGTTCAGACAAAGGCGAGTCATATTACCGTTTTCACACTTGATGATGCTATCGCTAGGCGAGTGTGCATTAGTTCCCGGGTCTTAGGCCCGTTGCTCAACGACGAGAAGGAACCGACGATTGCCCGACGAGATGCTACGGTGAAGAGCTGGGCCGGGCCAGGTAGCTAGGTGTAATCTCGGGGTCTCTTTGTCTTGGCTTATAGGGACTCGTCATCGCGGACGGACGGACCATGCTTACCTCATCCTGTCTAGGTATTCCCGTGGGGACGGGTATGTGGCGTTGGTTAGGTATTTGTGAAGCTCGGTTCTCGTGGGTGACGTCCTTGTTTGTGGATATAGCTAGGCTAGGACGGTTTGAAGTAGATTAAATTTCGAAGATGCGAGATTTATATCTCGTAGTAAAATCATGAGATTTCGAACTCGTAATCGTAACGTTTTTTGTTTCGTTGTTGCCTAGGAATAGTATATACTACTACCTACAGACCTTATAAAAAGTGGCCTATTGACAATTAATTGTGAACCGAGGTTATTCCACATCTCTATGGCCTTCGACATCCAACGATATGACGAAACGAGTGGGCTTTTTCCCACATAGCAGCGTGGAGCACCGGTCAACGCAATCCTGGATATGACGACCTGGCACTATGGTAAAAGTCCGGACGATCTATCTAGCGGGTCCCTACTATGTAAGGCCTATTATTATTTTCAAACGGGCCTTAGTCCACGTGGCGTGGATGCCCATAGTTGATGATCCGGCTTCTCGCCCGCGAACTACGCACGACGATCAAAGACATGGATGGGACGGACCAACAGAGTAGCCTAACAATACTCTCCGCGTCAGTTGAAGAGGCCCGGGAATGTCAGAAAAGTGCGTATGTGCGAAATATCGTCGCCGACATCGTCGTAATCGTGAATATCACATGGCAGAGGTTGTGAGGCCACGGGAGAGTCGGTGAGCGTCAAAAAAGAGGTGTTACGTATGCGATAGCTTGGCTTATCGGGCAGGTGGACGTCACCTATGACTTGAAGGATCACAAGTACCTACTTTAAAACCGAAACCGGGGAATGGAAGAAACGTTACCCCTCAGTGGCCGATTTGTTCGGGTATTTCGTGGTATCACAATCGATATCGGGTACTCATGAGTTAAAATTTCAATTTCTAAATAAGTTGTTCTAGGACAGATGTGAGGAAGTTAAGAAGATCAAGAATAAATACGAATCTAGGAGATTTTCAAATAAGCATATCAGCAGAGGCTCTGGTTATCGGCTGTTTACCTAATTTAATAAATACTCTCCCTACCCTGTAGTACAACTCCGTAGTTTTAGCACAAGATGTGACTTCTAATTTTGACACATTTATCACCGCCGTCGAGAGCGAGCTCGACATAGTGGAAATGGAATTTATGTTGACTGGTCTCTCATATTTCTGGCTGTTTACATGAAAGACTCCAAATACCTTGGTGGGCGTTATTAGACCATATGAAGGATCTACATTTGTAAAGCCTACGATCCTGTGCCTTGTGACAACGCCCTGTATACGCTGAGCATTATTATATAATGAAGTTGTCACTGATACATAAGGTCTTAGACGAAATCCATACAGATCGGTTCGTATCAGAGAAAAAGTGAGTTTGATTCGAATCTCTGTATCATTAGTATTTGCATGGACTAGTCTAGAGTGTACTAGCCCAAATGCTACTATTATCAATGAAAGTAATTTTCGACAGGATTATAAAGAGTTTAGCTACCCTCTATATGAAGTCAGATGTTCTGTGTATGCCTTGCAACTCTCATTCAGGAAAGTTCCACTCTTTGTGGAGTTGGTGTTCCTTGTTTTGCAAAACGATACGACTAATCAAATGATCTTCAAATTTGCAATGCAACAGTTAAGTACAGCAGCAAAAATAGCTCATGCAGGTCAATTTGCAAAGTCCTGAAAACCACTGCGTGAGATACGTTTCATAGTGCGGATCAGCTAGGCATGGAACTCCGAGCAACATGGACGAGAAAGAATAATATTCAGAGGAAGCGAATTGCCCATGCAACTGGCCATTCAGCTCTCTCCCTCGTTAGCTATCGATTTGTCTTGCAATGAGTTATTATTCACAACTTGACTACTAAGTAAGCTCCCGTCTTTGTTTAGTGGTGGGTGCGCCCGTTCGTCTCCAAAAAGAACATTCTTGACTTCGCCTGTACTTGCTTGCAAATTTAGGAACCCCGAGACGACTACCCTTATTTCTCACGTGATGTATAGTAGGTTCGTTACGCGTTTCTGACTGGATTCAACTTCTTAGACGGTGGTGTTTGCATGACTCTGAATCACTTGTAGTGCCATCTGGATATGCTCCATTGCCAGTAAACTTCCTGAGCGACTTGCTAGAAGGGTCGCAATCTTCAAGACGTTCTTAGTCTGGCGACCGTTCATGACATTTTCCGCCAAGCAAGCAATTTCCGGGTCAGATATTCGAGCCGGCTGCTTTGCGATGCCAAGAAAATTAGACCAAATCGCTTTACGGGTGCTGGCATCAATATCTGGGTAATTAATTGTCATGTGGATTCGAGATTCAAAGGCCAGGTCAATGGCTTGAATCCTGTTGGTCGTCATGAACATACTGGTAATATTCGAGCATGCGAAGGAGTACTAGAGGGTTAATTTTCAGTTACAACGAAAAATCAACATGATCGGTTGACTATGCAGATGAAATGATTCTAAGTTTCTTACCAGATACTACTCTGTTGCGTATGAGGCCATCAATCGTGCGCTTTTCTAGAAATACGTCGGCTTCGTCGAGAAGTAGGATCGCCTTCCACTTGGTTACGATTGAGAAGACTTTCTCAATTGTGTCCTCGGTGTCTCGTGCGTCACTTCCAAGTTCTCCGGCGCCCAATGAATAGAGGGAAACCCTAACGTGTTCTGCAACTGTATGGTATTAGATGCTGTGAAGTTCGTTGTGCTGAATAAATACTTGATTCTGCCGTGAGTGTTTTACCAACCCCTGGCGGGCCGGCTAGAAGGAAGATCACACCTTTCCCTATAATTTCTGAGCGCTGGTATTCATTGTGATATAGCATGCTACAACTTCACTCACCTTTGCCCTTCATAATATCATCGAATATGTCGTTTTGTTGCAATTGGTTCTCGGCAAGTAAAATAATTACCTCATAACCACCTGGCAGCACAGGGCTTGGAAATGTGTTCTCATTCCAATAGATGTCCTAGTACATTCTACGAAGAATTGCGCTAATTATGAAAGGGGTTGTTAGAGTGGAAGATGCATGATTCCGTTTTGAACTTCTCCCATTTTTTGGTATCGAGTGAGTAGCCCCTTAGGACCGACGTACAGAGCAGAAGCTCTTCGAAGGTCAAGGTCATCTGGTCCTAAGTATTATTAATGAGCTCCTAGAAAGATGGGAATGCTTATAGGTTTTTCCCTATCGGTTAGCGGCTCGAGATACAATTGCTTTTGTGGATTGAAGTGGCCGAAGGTTTGCTCATCAACGACAGTTCGCCCTTTGATATTCTTTCAATCTGCTCAAGATACCATTGCAAAGCTCCGACTTCCATCACACTCACGTTTTGTTCGGGGTTGCTAAATATGGATGCCATCGCGTCGACGTGAGCTGCGAGGCCATTGTAGCTAACATGATAATTTCCTGAAAGGCTCCCAAACTTCTCGCCTCTATGTATAAGTTTCTGCTTCAATTCTTCCTCTAGTCGGTGGCATTTTAATGAACAGATCTCCAAGTTAGTGACTGCTGATGTCCCCGGAAACTTTTCGACGAAAAGCCGATGAGTGTCCCATCCAATCGATAGAAGTGCCATATTTTGGACTTCATTCCACCCAAGGGGACTTCTGGAGAGCAGTATATAGCACTATTCTTCGAATGAAATGCGGATATGAACATTTAAGTAGTAATATTGGGACTATCTTGAGACTCCTGTTATCTGAGGCTGAAGAAGAATTGCTTTATTTTTATCTCGATTCATCAGAAGTCAGTGGCAATTCCACGTGCCATCAGAAACGTTTCTTTCGGACTCGTACTGGACGTGTGGGGCTCGGGTCCGCGGGCGTTGAGCTGGGTGATATTGTTGTAGCTCTTCTAGGCGGATGTGTCCCCTTCATCCTCAGAAAGGCATTTCGAGGATGTTATTTTCTCATTTGCGATAGGTAATGTCACAACTCAATTTTCAGTTTGTCACTGTGGTTTTCGTTAATTCTTCGATTCAGCTACGTTCACGGCATTGAAGACGGGGAAATTGCGGAAGAATGGAAAGCTTCAAAACAGAACTTGGAATTTTTCAAACTGGCATAAAGTGGTTCAGTTTAATCTAGGTTGAACATGAGAATGTCGTGAAGATCCAGTCCTTTCCTTCAACTCGGCGGTGACCGAAGATCAGTGTGTATTACAACACTCTCGCTTTCGTTCCTCGCTCGCTCTCGCTCTCACATAGCCTGTCATGTTCGATACGTACGCAAGTAGCTAGGCGGCGAGTTCCTTATATAATTGTATACATGACACAGAAGTCTGGCCTGAAGGGTCTTCAGCGCAGCCCGGGTCCCTTTAGTCTGTGCCACGCTGGGCGATTCATCACAGATCCGGCAAGAATACTTTCAACTCTTTGGAACCAATCTCTGCCTTTCAATCAGGCGTGAGGGTTTCCGATGGTACCAGGAATTCGTTGTCCTTGGATTCTCTGTTTCCGTATGAAAGATAAAATATTATGAATGAGGCCCATCGTCTCATTTTTTGGCAAATCCGCTTCTATGATTGCCGCGGAGAGATAATGCCAGGGATGCATCCATATTGGGCCCTGCTCCGACCTGGGCCAAAAAATAAATCTTCCATCCCTCAGCTTCATTGCTATCCTTCCATAACGATTTTTCCAATTAGGTATTTTTTTCTCGGTCTGCATCCATTCCCATTCGTTCCAGAAAAGACATTCCTCTCCATTGGGTACTGGTAGCCCGTAAGTCTTGATGATGTGGTCAGTAAAAAGACCCATCTGCAAGCGCAAGCGAAACTCAGAATTCATGATTCCTAACTGCTGGTTCCAGCCTTCAAGTTCCGGATCCGGTAACTTGCTTGGTCGTTCGCCGTTCGTACACTTTCGAAGTACGCCACCATACCCAACGTGACAGCTGCTACGCCAATTACCGGGATATGCCTGATCCGGAAATATATGAGCCATATTTTGGACATAATGGTTGCGTATGCTTTCAATCGTCTCCTTATTCAACGCGTCTGCGGTATTGCCATTTGCTATTGGGGGAGCGACACCCCCAAAATTTGCATTGCCCGGATCCTGGTCCAAGATTGCCTTTTTCTCATGTGGACCTTGGCCTTGGAGGAGTTGTTTTTGAGGAGTAGACATATTGGTAAAAGACAGCTTTGTCGGGTCCTCGGTAATGATGTGAGAATAGGACACTCCGTTCACTATTAGGGGAAGACTATGAAAATGGGTTGATCGAAGTACGAAGTAGGTAGATGTTGATTCTGAGTTGTTCAGTTATATACGTGCAACGAGATGTGAGATTCTGTCTATTCCTAGTTTAAGTACTGAAAGAAAGGAAGAGGGGAAGGATTCAGATTACGTGGCTCGGCGGTAGCTATATAGCTACTCTTCAGCCTTGAAAACCTTGTGATATTCATGGTTTGCCTAGCCAAGGGGTAGGGCCGGGTTGGTTGAACCTTATATAATATCTAGACGCACCTTAACTTCAAATCGACTTCAAAACAAGGTCACATACAACAATAAACATCGCGAAACAAACTAGAATTGTTAATCACCTTAACACAAGAATGAAATGATCATGAAATAAGAGTGTGGTCGCTTTATGTTCATGAAGAAACAGGAAGTTCTCAAGAGATAATAATCAGTTGCACATCACACGGCTATCAAAGAGGATTATCACAAATAGTAAAGTGTTAGTATGGAAGCCTCTAGGGTTGGACGTTTTAGGACCCGAAATAGAGAACCCCTGTGACCCACAAGACCCCCTATATCCTACGCGGCTGAAAGCATCAATTTAAGTTGTCATTGCAGCTCATTTCATATTTGTGACGGAGCGCCCCACTTATAAGTGCGCTCCTCAGCTTGGCTAAAGGGCTTGTTAAAGTATAAATAAGCTAGCTGTATTAAAAAGCTTACAATAAATAAGTTTGCTAACGCATCTAGTAAAACTTTGTAAATATAAGTGTTTAAAATTGCTTCGTATGCTTGCGCACACAAATATTTAAGCTAAAAAAATTTTAAAATAAAATAAAAAAAATAATAATATAATTATTTTACTTGTTTTAATAAGCTTACTTATATAAGCGCTAGTTTAATTTTATACTATTAAACTATTTTATTAAAGTTATAAGCCCGGTTTGTTTATAAAACTAATGTTTTATATAATTATAGTATTTTTTTTAGCAGCTAATAAAAAGAATTTGTATTTTTTTAATTTTATTAATTTATTTAATAGTTGCTACTTTAAAGTAAATATATTAGTTTAAGCTACAAAATTATTAAATATATATTATTTATTATTTTTATTAATTTTTTAGTTTTTTATTTTATATTATTATTATATTTTAAACATATTACTTTTTTGTTATATATTTAATAAAAAATAAGCTTATTATAGCTTTTAGTAAAAATAATTTAATTATTTTAAAAAATATATTTTTTAAAACTTAAAAAAATTAGCTTAAATAATTTATTTGTTTTAAAATATATATAAAAGTTTATAATATTTAATATATTATTAATTTAAATAATAAAACTATATTAAAAGTATATATTTTAAATTAAATATTTAAAATATTTTTATTTAAATTAATTAAACAATAAATTATTAAACAAGCTAAAAATAAATATTTTATTAAATATAAAATATAAATAAATTAAAAAAATAATTTAAATAAATTAAAAAAAGCTTTTAAAAAAAAATTTAAGCTTATTAAAAAAGCTGTTTAATTTAAATTAAATTAATATTTTAAAGA
>MU376042.1:0-32609 GCA_022495235.1 Xylaria curta | reverse complement strand
AATAATATTAAAAATAATAAATAATTTAATAATAAATTATTAATATAATTAAAGCTTAAATTATTTTTTAAATTAATATTTAAATGTTTTAATAAATTTAATAGCTTTTTAATAAAACAAAAAAAAACTTTAATGCTTAAAAATTAAATTATAATAAAAATAAAAATTTTATATTTTTTATAAAAATAATATTAAATATTTATAAACATTTTATTATTTAATAATGTTTAATAATAGTTAATATTTTTAATTTTAATAATTAAAAGTTATTAAAAAAAAAAAATTAAAATTAAAAATTTAAATAGCTAATATAAAAATAATTTTAGCTTATTAATTTAAAATAAAAAATTTATAAGTCCATTTTTTTTTAGTAAGATTTTTAATTACTTTTTTTTAAAATCTTATATTTTTAAAAAAAAATTTATTTATTAATTAATATAAAATTATATAAAATAAATATATTTAAAAAAATTCTAATACGTATTATTATTTAAAATTAAAAATTAATTAATATTAAAATAATAATATAAAATAATCTTTAATAAATAAGAATGCATTAAAATAAGCACCCGGGCTTATAACCTATTAAAAGTAGTATTAATAATCCCGTTAGATTATTTAAAAGTCTAAGTTCTAATATTACATACTGCAGAGCAAAGCCCAATATATATACTTTTACTGCATTATAGATCGGTTGTATCCCAGCCTCCTGGTTTTGACAGTCGAAAAGGCGGACGATACCTTCCTCTGGGTGGCCTTAGTCTGCAAGCGATTGCAGAGGCCTGAAGTTACAAAACTAAGTACGCGTTGGAGACTGAAGTCCTTCCCTCCAGGACTGGACTCCCTTTACGAGAGAATGCTCAAGCAAATCGATGTCACCGACGATGCTTCCTTATGCAAAAGAGTTCTTGCCATTACCTCGGTTGCTTTCCGACCACTCACCTTAGAGGAAGTCAGAGTTCTAGACGAAACCTTACAAAATGAAATACATTGTGTTGAAGAGATGAGAGACGTTGTTGCGCGATGTGGATCCTTTCTCATTGTTCGAGGCCACACCATTTACCCCGTTCACCAATCAGCGACGGATTTTCTCCTCAGCAAAGCACCTCGTCAAATTCTCCCTAGGGGTATACAAGGCGAACACTTATCCATATATTCTCGGTCGCTTCGGAACATGTACGAAATACTTCAACGCGATATCTATGGTTTGAATGATCCGGGAATCCTCGTCAATCAAATCATCAAGCCCAACCCAGATCCATTAGCAACAGTACGATATCCCTGCATGTACTGGATTGACCACTTCATTGATGGGCAAGAACATGATGATATATACTGTCACCCGGATCTACAAGACGACGGTCGAATATATGAATTCCTGAGCCAGAAGTATTTATATTGGCTTGAAGCCTTAGGCTGGCTTGGAATTGTTTCTAAGGGAATTATTTCGGTGGCAAGGCTAGGATATTTGCCTCAGGTTAGTTTTGTTTACTTATCCTTTAGATGGAAAAAACGCTTATCTTTAATTAGATGGGTACCCAATTAAGAGATCTCATTCATGATGCAAACAGATTTATACGATATTTCAGAGAAGCTATTGAGTCCGCCCCCCTTCAAATGTACGCCTCGGCACTTGTTTTCGCTCCCGAAAAGAGTATAGTACGGAATATATTTCATGACGATATGTATAACTGGATTTTTTCTAAGCCTAAAGTGCCACAAGATTGGGATGCGTGTCTCCAGACGTTTGAGCAAGATTATACTATAAAATCGTTGTCTTTCTCGCCTGATTCGAAGCTCTTGGCGTCGGGCTCGTACGATAAAGTATGGATATGGTCGGTAGCCACGGGGGCATTACAGCGGGTGCTTGAGCACAGTAAAGCGGGAGCACTATCAATGGCTGGTTGTGGTGCCATCAAGTCAGTGGCGTTTTCATCCGACTCAAAGCTGCTATCGGCAGCCTCAGGCAATTCTACAATACTGATCTGGTCAGTCATCACGGGCGAACTACGGCTACATTTTTCACATGGTGGCTTGAGTTATGTTCACGTAGCCTTCTCACCCGATTCGGTGCTTATAGCATCGGTCGATGATCAGGTAATACGGATTTGGTCGTTGGCCACAGGTGCATTACGATGCACTCTTCAAACCAATCGTTACATCGAAGTGATAGCTTTCTCATCCGATTCAATGCTTTTAGCAGCAATTTCGAGACTGGATATGCAGGTTTGGTCGGTTAGTACGGGAGAACTACAACGAACTACAATGGGCGACTCGCGCTGGGACCTGGCAGTCTTGTCGCCGGATTTACAGCTACTAGCGCTATCCCGGAAGGGGCGGATAGAGATCCGGTCGGCCCTTACAGGTGTATCGCAACAAACGATCCCAATATCCCATAAAGCCCATGCGGTGACCTTCTCATTCGATTCAGAATTCCTAGCAGCAAGCACAGGCCCCGCCATATGGATTTGGTCAGTATCTACAGGCACGTTGCAACACACATTTAAATGCAGTGGCGATTGTAGAAGCTTGATAGCTTTCTCGCCCGATTCAAAACTCCTAGCTTGGGGCACAGAAAAAATTGTACGGATCTGGTCAACTGCCGCGGCTGCCGCGACCCTGTCACAACAAAATGTTGAAGAATCGGGCTATTACGACGATCCTATTACATCGGTTGCCTTCTCATCTGACATTAAGCTCCTGGCATCCGCTTCTGCCAATCATATACGAATTCAATCAGTTGATACAAGTGCATTACACCGAAGGTTCCGAGGTAATATCGCTGTTGTGAAATCGATGGCCTTTTCACATGATTCGAGCCTCCTAGCATCCGGGTCTGTACACTGTATACAAATTCATTCAGTTGCTACGGGCGCACTACAACAAGAGTTCCAAATCTGCACCAGTAGTCCTGGACCGATACATTGTATACATGATTCGAACCTCCTCGCACGAGCTACGAAACAAATGGAACAAGAGTTTCAAAGCAATAGCGGTGTTACTAAATCGGTGTACCGCCAGGCTTGCGGCTGTGAATTGCGTTGCAGTATAGACGAATGGAGAAAATACCTCACACAATCAACCGTGCTAGCCAAAAAGAAATCACATGAAAATTCCTGCACTCGTATTGCATCAATGGTCTTTTCGCCTGATTCAACTCTGCTGGCATCTAACGTTGAACCGCACGATAAACGTTGCGAACAGCACTTCGTACGAATTCAATCAGTCACTACAGGCGCAATGCAACGGATGTATCTAGGTCGAAGCTCTTACTCTCCTGTTAGATCAATGATCTTCTCTCCTGATTCGACCCTCCTAGCATTTAGCTCTTTAGACTCTATACGAATTGTATCAGTTGTAACAGGCACATTACAACAAGTTATCACAGATAATTGTATGCATTCGATGGCCTTTGGACTAGAGTCAGCGCTCTTAGCAACACGCTATACAGAAAGGTTCTGGTGGGCTACTAAGGGTAAACTGGGACAAATGCCTAGGGTTTTCTCATATAGAAATGGATTTAACCATGGCTATTGGATTCATAAAAACTGGATACATTTTAACGGGAGACCTCTAACATGGATACCTGTAGACTTCCGACCATATTGCTACACGATACTTGGTTCAGCCATAGCGTTCGGATGCCTTTCAGGTCGGACGGTTATTCTGAGACTGGACCCCGGGAGTATAATTCTCTTTTAGTTTTTTTAAGCTAGAATGGAGGTTTCATATCAGCGAGTAGAAAAACTAATGATTGAGTAATGGCAGGAAACGTCTATGGGATATCGGCAAGCGGCGTTCAAAGATCGGATAATTGGCGTGGTCTGGGGTACAACTCTTTAATAAAGTAATCATTAATGATCATGACAGTAAATACAGGGCTGAATGAGTATCATAGGACACAATGACAACGGGCAATAGACGACCAAAGCGATGCCCAGAAATCAGTCTGTGTAATGAATCAATACAAAGCGGGGAGATTCGATGGTCGCGGTATGGTCCGTATCTTGCTATAATCCTTTTACTCCTCGTCAATTTCGGGAGGTCTTTCTCGATTCTCCTATACACAGTTCACTGCGTGAGTTGGCAATCCTCTAAACGAAATGCAATGAGCACTAGAGCCTTTTTCTAATCATAGATAGGGCATTTTATAGATGACTCAGCAGAAGCTGTCGTTTCGCAGTGCTCCACGCCTTTGGAGTTTAGGGGTTTGCTGTGACGACCACACAACTAACTCTCAGTCCCGGCAGGCAAGTTTTTGCACGCTGTTCTTGGCATGCATGCAACGGAGAACATAACTGTAGTTGCCGCCCTTCGCCGTCCAAAAGCAATGCTTGCCGCTCAATCCGTCATCATCATTTGCTATGTAATCGGCGGTCAGTGGGTACGTCGCACAGCAGCATCAGCTGCGGTTAGTGGTGCGAGGCATTCCGGGAAGAAATTCCATAGCGTCGACTTACACTCCAGTACCCAAGTGCCGTAGTTTTTCCGGATGTTCGTCTTAAATCACCTGCTCGCTCCTATGTCATCATTCCAAAAGCACTCGATCAAAGGACGCGAGCTACGTCGCAAATAAGGCAGCTTCATTTCGTGTAAGAGCAATCATTAAAGGAGGTACTATATGGAAGATATCGTCGGAATAATTCCGTTGCCGTGGAGAAAAAACTCGCCAAGACACAAGAGGGGAGTCGCTCTGGGTGCGGCTTTGGTGCGGCTCGAGGGTTATGGCTACTTGTAATTGCGATATAGCACCTGGGGCACATAGGCATAACAATGCACAATTGGTTCTGTATTACTAATCTCACGCGTTTCATCTCAACTACAGCACATGAAATTGGGTCTCTTGACGACCTTCGTAGCCTAACATTCTCAAATACTTTATGCCAAGAGACTATGGATTAGAAGAAAGTAGCGCCAGGCGATCTGCGGCTGAATATTGTAACATACCTAACTTGATCCCACTCGGTGCGCGATTACAGCTAGACTGAAGTAATTCACCTCTGGCAGACGATTGGACCTTAAATGGTGCATTATAGGTAGCTATTACCACTACGTGGATTGGGGGTCAAAATGCTATAATATAGAACATTCGATCTGGCACTAAAGGATTTGCAATAAGGATTGTCAGCTGCCCGGGCTACGACATATCTAGCATCGTGGATGGGCGAAACCCGGCTTAAAGGCCGGCTACATAATGGCCTAGAACCCTTACGGACAAGCATGATGCTCTACTCCCGAGGAACTCGTAGAGTAGGGCAGTGCTGATACCAAGACGCAGTGAGACGCGAGCTAGAATCGTGTCGTCCGTAATTATGAAGGCTTGGATGTCGAAATACCAATGCGCTCATATAATGTTTCATGTCTGATAGGACGAGAGTTTCGGTCCTAACCGGGTCCCAACGATCTCCATTCCCTTTCCCGCAGTTGAGAAATAGAACAAGGTACCATTGCTACCTGCCGTATGTTCTAGACTCGTCTTAGCTGTCTTGACATTAGCTTGTGTAATGTCAGCACGGGATAAGTGTGGGTTGCAGTTTGCCATGGGTGTTAATCCATGAGTTTATTTCTGTCTTGAATCTTCACTCTTGACGTCGTTTGGTGGGACGAGTACCTCGGGAGACTTCTGCCAAGGGATATCAGAGTCATTTATGAGAAGGATGACGCGAGGAATGGTGGTAGAAATACCACTGATATTTCTCTCCTTGACTTTTTGAGACTTCCGACGAAAAAAGCTTGTTTGGATTTTCAAACCCACGTGGGTACAAGCATCGTAAAACAACGCACGGTTCGATATTGAATGATCGCCAACGGGAAAACATTTATACATACTCATATAAAGTGGTCAAACGGGTGCACATCTCTGCAAAATCTCACCAGGTCATCAAGCACGAATTGATCTAACACCTAAAACAAAACTTTCGCGGACGTGGCTATATAGATACTGCTAATTCTGTCGGAATCAACGGCGTTCTTTTTCCGTTACAAAAACTCATCCACCCATCATCATAGGCGCCCCGAAGATTCAAACAATGCCTTGCATCGGCTGCGATGCTCTTCCACCCGCATGTGCCTTCCGACTAGCAATCATAGGGAGTAACAGCAGCGCGGGCTCACACAACAAAGCTCTCTGCATCTCCTGCAACAATGAGAACAATTCTAGGGAAGGAGAAAAGTCATCCTCGTCAAAGAGATCCGGCAAGCGATCTACGAAGCATAAATTGGTATCCTGGGAGCTACAACTGAGCAGCGAGTTGGTTGCGCGGACATGAAAGCTTGCACCTGATGATAAGAGAAGTTGGAGATATTACGACAATGGGCACTGACTTCTTGATTCGCTTCGTTGTTATCTCATTTAGACAGGCATCTGGGATGCTAAGATGATGAAAGATGCCGACACTGGGATGCGAGGATCAAAGGAGCTTACGTGGTGTTGGTAGTATTTCTCGGTAAGTGATTCGCAATCTACGTTTTTCTGGTATAGTGCTGACAAGAGCTCCCGTTCGAGTAGCACATCCCATGCCGATAGTCTTTTCGTGAGGACTAAACTGAAAGGTGCGGATGAGCCATTATGATGGAATCGAATGTTTAGATCGATCGGTTACATAACCGGAGGAACGGACTGTTGAAGGACAGAAGGATGGCACGATATGATGAGATGAGAGATCGAGCGAGTCTAGACCTGGCGTCCGTCTGGGGCGATTCGATAAGGGGGATACAAGTAGAGTGAGATACATCGCGGGGAACTGAGTTATTATGTTGCGCATAGATAATGTCAGCATAATCTTACGAGAGGTAGTAGTTACGCAGCTTATTTCGCATAATGGTGCAATATAGTCTAGCGCTGAGATAGAATACCACCTCATAGACAATAGCCCCTTGAAAGAAGATTCTATTGCGAGCAACTAATGCTCATTCGCTACATACCAATCTATACCCAAGACTCAAGAGGTTCCCTTTTGCGCGGCCTGCGACGCAACAATAGCATCGTTAATCGGCCCCAGGTCCGCGATCTGAACGACCTCCTCAGCAGGTTTCCACCCCTGAGTCGTAGGGAACTTCTCTTCCAGCAACCAAACCCTTGTGCGCTCCTTGGGCGCGCGCAAAGTGCTTACATCCTGCTCATTGGTAGGCAGCGAGACGTATGTGTCCCTCATCAGAAGCATCATTAGCGCGGCCTCGCCTTGCGCAACACCCAACTCTGACGCCGTGAGGGGCGGGTTCGAGTTCTTGTCGAGGCGGTTGCGGGTCTTGGCTACAGAGTCGATCGTCAGGAAGTTGGTCCTGCTGTCTGCGAGTAGCTGTGTCACGCGAGCAGTGTCGATGGTGTTGCTGTCTCCTGAGCTTGCGTCCTTTCGTGTCAGGGAGGCAGGGTGCTCGCCGCCTGGCGTGCTGTTGAGCTCGGCCAGGTCGAGGGAGGTCTTCCCGAGGTTCTTGAGCGCGCCGTTGGCGGGGAAAAGCCCAAAGTCGGCATGCCAGTTCGTCGATGCGAAGATGGCGTCGCCGATAGCTTGGGCTGTGATGTTACGGCCATCGTGCGGGCTGAATACGGACGTTGGTTAGCTAACCTTATGATATAGAGGAACGGTCGACAGGGAGTGAATCCTTACAGATATCCATGGTTCGCCAAAGTATTCAGCATTGGGCACGGACTCCTGGAGTCGGTGCTCTTGGGTTTGACATATGGCTTCAGTGCAGCCTGAGAGATAATTGGACCAGCAGCACATGCTGTCGCCAGCGCGAGAAGGGTAAGGAGCTGCATCGCGAACGACTTCTGATGGACCAGAAAATTTTCAGGATGCAAAAGAAGCGTATTAAGGAGAGGGCGATGAGATGTCTAAGACAGCGAACAGAACTGGGAGCTTTACGCTCCCTTGTTGCCAATTTATATTGGCCATCGTGACTTATCTCAATCTATTTACGTTGCTGGACAGCTGTACCTCGAGTGGTGAACGAACTTTTACACAATATGCGTTTATCCTTTGCGTGGGACGACGAACTTGCACAGCGGACAATTGAAGTGAGGTTGTTAATCATTTCGATATTATTGGGTCGCATATTACCATGTTCTGCACTGCAGGTCTGGAGCTCGTCGATCACAGATTGGAACGGAGAATAATGATAAGGTAATGCAAAGAGCATGGGTTGGTTAAAGTAACAAGTAGTTGTGGTCATGATATATGTATTTAGCCAAATTGGATGGCTACCAAAGTACCTACTGGTACGCGCGGATCTTGTGGTGCTGCAAGTTCTCGCCTTTCTACCCGGGCGCCATCCGCTGTGTGACTTTAGCCATATCGATATAGGGCCGTGTAATGCAGTGCGGATTTCCCGGTCAAGACCGGAGGCATTGATTGCGGCGGCACGGCCAGTAGCGGGCATGCAGTTATATAAGGGCACCATGCAAGTGATGCAGCCGATGCCCTAAAAATGGAACAAATTGCCGTCAGTCAATTGGTTCACTGGCACTTTATAATGATAAGAGCGTACAGATAATAAACAGAATTCCAAATCATTGTCGACTTACGTGAAGTCCCCATAACCAAGGAGGCGGAAGCGACCATAGTTCTCCATATGTGGTAGGTGATGCAATGGGGGAGCGTCATATTTCCCTACAGATTAATCGATCGTGAACAGAGCTTAGACATCTGGCCTTGATGCGAGATACGAGACGGTATCGCGAAGGAGTGATCGTCGGGGTAGAAGTCGTTTCCTGGCATGTCGACACACGCCTCGAGCGTCTCCCGCCGAGATAATCCCGGCTCAGCTCATCTCTTTGACGAGTTTTCGCACGAGTTTCTTCTGTTGCTCGACGCTGAGCTTATTCTCGTCCGTCTCCTTGACTGCTCGACCAACTATCAACACGGTCTTGACGCTGTCGCTGTTGACCCACAGCTTGCCGTTTCTACCCACAGCAGTCTCGAAGGCAAGGCCCGCTGACCCAAGTTCTTCCAGCACGGCTACTTTCCCCTCCTCAACCGATTTCCTCATTAATAACCGTCGAGCCATGCCGAGAGATATGTCGTATAGCATGCCTCCGACCAGGGGGCCCAGGCCATCTGCTTTGCCGGTGGTAGGGGATACACATTCTAGTTCGGGGTCCATATGACGGTTGGCTAGACACACTCTGGCATATACTAAAGCGCCATGGGTGAGCTGGGGCCTTGTCTTCTTGGTAGCCATCTCGAATGCTAACTGGGGAAGAATGGCATTCGTATTGTATTCAGTGATGAACACATAATAATATTCCGGACCAGGGCGCTGGATGGTGCAAATAACTAAATCACCAACGGCCGGGATATACTTAGGGCTCCAAGTCAGCAACATCTTACGGAGATTAGGGATTTTTGGGACCCCTCACTCTACCACCGTTATACTCAACCCATATGGAGTTCTTCTTGTGGTCGGCAACCAGCTGGCCCGCCACCGTTGGTATCAGCTCACTCGGAGGGACGTGCCGCAAGCCGGGACCCAGCTTCAATGCTCGTTTTGGATGAGATGGAATGAGAGATGCAGGGATCTCGTCTCCCGGCAAAACAATAACGCGCTCATTTTGGGCTGCCATTCTCGAAGATGGCTGTTTGGGGGTACTGCTACAACAGGTTGTGGAATGAGTGGTTCGCTACAATAGAGCAACAGTTCGGCCTCGTCTTGGATTAATTGGCTGTCAAATTTTAGTGGGGCTATCGTTGATAAACATAGAGATAAGAGGGAAAATGTGGCTGGTTTGGAGGGGCATTTGTGGCTTGAGCAGCCCGTCGCAATTGGAAGCAGGGTTTCTTTCTGGTAACTTTTTTTTCGGTTGACAAAATTCATGAGGCAACGGCCAACCGCCATACACTCTCACGCCCCGTGCTGTCCCGCTAATCAGATTTCGACGCTGCCAACACCCCCTCCGTATTGCTCGACAATCAAACATAGCATCGGCTGAAGGTTGCACGAAATTGCTGAAGTATGGCCGAGAAAGGAGCCGCCGGCGTCGCGCCGGATGATCGCTGTGCCATTGGTATTTCCTTCGGCAACTCGTACAGCTCTATTGCTTGCACCATTGACGATAGCCCCGTCGTTATTGCCAACGAGGATGGAGGTTAGATATCTATACAGAACTTCTTCAACCTTGATTCTTCTACTAACATCGCTACTACCAGACCGTCAGATTCCCACCGTCTTATCTTACGTAGACGGAGAAGAGTACACCGGAAACCAGGCCAAGGCGCTTCTAGTTCGAAACCCCAAGAACACAGTTGTTGCTTTCAAAGACTTCCTCGGCCAAGAGTATGTCGGACCTCACTTCTTCCCTGATCTTGTGTTGATAACGTGGATAGATTCAAGTCGATCGACCCCACCCATTGCCATGCCGCCGCTCACCCCGAAGATAAGAGTGGAACTATCTCCTTCACAATCCAAGACAAGGTTGAAGGAGAGCCTTCGACACTCTCCGTCTCGGAGATTTCCACACGTTACCTGCGACGACTTGTGCAATCTGCATCTGACTACATTGGAAAGAAGGTCACCTCTGCCGTTGTCACCGTGCCCACAAACTTCAGCGAAAAACAGAGGGAAGCCTTGACTAAGGCCGCGCAAGATGCTGACCTAGAAATTTTGCAACTGATTAACGAGCCCATTGCCTCAGTCCTCGCCTATGACGCCAGGCCCGAAGCGGAATTAGAAGACAAGATCATTGTGGTGGCTGACCTTGGTGGCACCCGCTCAGACGTTGCCGTCATTGCTTCAAGAGGAGGCCTTTACACTCTTCTCGCGACAGCCCATGATTATGAATTTGCTGGTGTTCAGTTGGACAAGGTTCTCATGGACCATTTTGCCAAGGAATTCATGAAGAAGAATGCCAATGTTGACCCCCGCGAGAATGCCAGGAGCTTGGCTAAGCTGAAGGCTGAATCCGAAGCTACCAAGAAGGCCCTCAGTATAGGCACTAACGCCAACTTCAGCGTTGAGAGCTTGGCAGAGGGTATCGATTTCCAGATGACCATCAACAGATTACGGTATGAGACTATCGCACGCAAGGTGTTCGAAGGTTTCAACAGACTAGTTGAGAGTGTTGTGAAGAAGGCTGGTTTGGATGTCCTTGATATCGACGAGGTTATACTGTCCGGTGGCACATCGCACACACCCAGGATTGCAACCAACTTGCGCTCCATCTTCCCTGGAACTACCAACATTCTTGCTCCTTCAACGAACCCAAGCGCGCTCAACCCTTCGGAGTTGCAAGCCCGTGGTGCTGCCCTGCAAGCATCTCTGATCCAAGAATACGAGTCCGACGACATTGATCAGTCAACTCACCCCGCCGTCACCACCGTTAACCACATTTCAAATGCCGTTGGTGTCCTCACATTATCCGAAGACGGCGAGACCTTCACCCCTGTCATCGCTCCGGAGACAGCCGTCCCCGCACGCCGGACCGTCCACGTCGCTGCACCCAAAGACGGCGGCAGCGTCCTTATTAAAATTGTTGAGGGTGGTACTCACATCAAGGTGACCAAGCCCGAGCCCAAGCCTAAGGAGAACGGCACAAAAGAAGACGACGAGGACGAGGACAGCGACTTCGACTCGGAGGAAGAGGAGGAGGAGCACAGGGAAAAGGTCTGGAAGATCGGCAGCACGCTCGCCGAGGCCGCCATCAAGGACGTCAAGAAGGGCGGCAAGGTCGAGGTTACCATCACTGTCGCTAATGACCTCAGCGTCACCATTACAGCGAGAGAAGTCGGTGGTAAGGGTGGTGTGAGAGGTACCCTGAAGGGTCCTTGAATGATGCCTCTAAACAAAGGGGTCGAAGTAATCTAGCCTATCTCCACGGTTGTAAAAAGGCACACTAGATGGAGATTAAGCCGGGCGGAACATCTTTTTAGAATGGTAGTTTCGATAATTCTGGCAAGGATGGGAATCCATGGTGGGGGTGCATTTTTAAAAATACATAGAGACCTTGGAGGATAGGACGGTTCATAGATCATAAAAAGAACTATTCTTGTCATATTATGTGACTTCTTATTGATTCACATACTTGAGCTCGTGAACAATGTAGCCAAGGAATAAGTGGTTAGTGGCGATGCTAGCATCGAGATCCATGATGAGGACCTCGTAGGATCGCGTATGCATTATCACATGTCAAGTAGGTACCAAAAGTCCCTAATATGAACCATGGCGGATATTCAACTTATTTCTCTTGATCTACGCAATCGCTCCGCCGACCCGCTCGCTTGTTGATACAGAGTACTACTACATAGAAAAATCACCATATATGTCAAGTCATTGTAGCCCTCCCACCCTTACTCGCTCACCGCGAGTCTACACCAGTGCCGATATGCGCCGATATCTGCGCTCAATATCCCCTAAACGCCGTAAACACCCCGCTATGCTATACCATGCCACACCATGCCATGCCACGCTACACCCCGATGCTATACTATGTTATGTAACCGTCCCCGGTAATTTCCACGCAATGAGATCATCCCTAAGCTCATATTCGTCTATCTCCCTCGGCCGTCTGAAGCCGCCAGACCTGCCGCGCTCACTACCACTTCCAGTGCTGCCGAGCGTCGGCGCAAGACTCGTTAGACTCTCACTGCGGCTGTGAAGGCCTGACGATGGACCGTCGTCGAAGAGCGATACCCCGCTATCCTCCCTACGCATCGGGGTAAGTGGCATGAGCCGCTCGCCTTGTCCATGTCCGCTGAAACGCCTCCGCTGATGTGGCTGTGGGCTAGGTCGAAGATTCAGCGATTGTAGCCCGTAGTCGCTGTCATTGCGAGCAGTGATGGTGACGTTAGACCTGTCGCTTGCAGCGCTATTCTCGCGCATATGAGCCTGCATGCGTCGGATGTCGCCCGGACGAAGGGTGCTGCCGAATGCATCGTCGCTACTCGTCGCGCTGGGGCTTGCGCTGCCGCTGCTGCTCGTCCTGCCGGGATTTGGCGACTCGGTGTATGACCTCGGCTTCTTGGCTGTGCCGTCGCGCCAACCGTTTCCGCCAGCGAATATATCCTCTATACACTCGTCGGCGTGTAATTCTCCAGGCTGGCAGTCCCAGCTCGCAGCGAGGGCACGACGGTACATATCCTGTGCCTCGGCGGCGTCGCGAGACTTGCCGAGCATCGGCAAGTTGCCATTATGATCTTCGACCTCCGACGCACTTTGCTCGCTGGCGCCGGCTAATATGCTTGAGATACCACCCATGAACATGGTAGCCGACTTTAGTGGTGGTGCTATGTAGTTGCGCTCCCCATCCGCTTGCACCATTAGAATACCGATCTTCAGCGTACTATTGATTTTGCTGTCCTGCATGAGGTACCGTCGGACAATCCCCTCCTCGGCCTCTTCGTCCACCAAGTCGTTTTCTTCTGGGTGTTGCGATATTGTGCCTCCCGGCGACATAACCGTCCGTTCAGCCTCGATGGCCGATCGGCCGGTGCTGGATTTCGTTACTTTGTCGCGGACATGTTCCAGGCTCCCGGCAACTCGCGACGCGGCGCTTCTGCGAGAAAAGCTCTCGCTCTCTTCGACATATTCACTCAGATTTAACCTGATGTTGCCTAGTGATATTTTTTCGTCTCGTCCTCCGGATCCCACGGAAAACTCCTGCACAACCTCGAACTCGATGGGACACTCGCCCAAATTGTTGTTGCGGTCGATGGATATGCGCAGTGGTATAGTCCTCGAGTAGTTATACGTGACACGGTGGTTAACTTTGTCGACGGTGCACTTGCCGGTGCGGCCGCGGTGTTCGCCATGAATACTATTCGGGAGATGCCATTTTACGCAGGATGTGCCGGCAACCAGAGGGACGTTGTTCAAATCGTATATCCAGAGATGTAATTCAAATTTCGGCTATAGGCGCATGTCTTGTTAGCGATGATGGCGTGCAACAGGGAGGAGAATAAACATAACGCTGGCGCATTACCTTTCGAGCCTTGTTCACTATCGGAAGGACACGCATGTCAGCTCAAGTTCGCGATTGTGGTGCATAGTAATACTGTCGAGGGGCTGTGGTGGATGGAAAACGGAAGAAATGACATGATCGTCGCAATAACGACAAAGGCCTTGCCCTAGACAAGGGGAACAATGAATTGATTGGAATAAGCAGCAAAAGTCGTGAGAGACAAGAACCGAGTCGGTTGATAACACAAAGTTCCGGACGTGCCGGAGACAAAAGGTGCGCTATGATGCGGCTCTTCAACCAACAGTCGGACGAATGCCAGACGGACTTGAGACTAACTAAGCGGGAGGGGGTGGGATGGACTGAATGAAGGAGCCGTTGGGCTTACATACTCAAAGACGCCATGGTTGGACAGGATTCGATTCGTGCTACCCGTCGATACTATCGATACTATAACCGCATTGAACCTGACTAACCTAGACCCTGCGGCAGTCGTAGCGCACATGCCAGCTAGCGGATGCGGATGTGGGCAATGTCGCGCCGACATGCAGTCATGATTTGATTTGAGGCTGATAAATCCGGTAGGACTGACTGGCTGAAGTCGCGAGCCGGGATGGGCCGGGAATGGGGGCAAGGAAGGATGCGACGTCTTGCGCTATCTGCCGTGTATGTTATTCCAGGCGACGGGAGGATGAGTAAGTACAACAAGTAGGTAGATAGGGAAGGGGAGGGTGGCGACTGATAAGAAATAATAACAAGAATTAAAAACGAATGGCTAGACAGGTTGTAGGATCATAGATCCCGCACCTAGTCTACTCTGCACTGCACTATATAAGTAAGTATACGGATCCGTATACGTGGACGAATATAGAATGAAAAGGGTGACGATGAATGAAGTTCGCGTTTAGACTAGAGAATGGAGAATGCCAGATCAGATCAGCGCTTTGGCGAATCTGCACTCCGAGTTCTTAAATGCCGACCCGCCATTATGTCAGAGCTGGTGTCTGCCTTGGACTTGTGTAAAGTTTGATTGCGTTTATTTTAGCAACATTTGATGCAGCCCAAAAAGCTAGTTGCCTGACCCGAACCAGTGACCCAAATATACCTCCTCTAGGGTCTCGATTGTTAGCGCGTTACTTGCCCCATATTCTACTAAATCAGGCATAAATTTATACCAGGCCCCCTGGGAAATCTAAGCCATATTCTAAAAAAGTGTCAGCTTATTAAAGTAATTCAACTATAGTAGCAATGCCACTTTTTCTACACTAGAGTTTGAGATTTTCATGGGTTGTTTCTCTTGGCATATACAGGGGTTGATTTACTCTTGTAGTTTTCTAAACCCTTGTATTAAGTGGATATTTTTATTTTTTACATTTTATGATTGGCTCAAACTACAAAGGCTCTCCATGTCCAACCCTAGTAATTCACCGCGCTAACAATCGAGACCCTAGAGGAGGTATAGGCAGACCGGAGAGAGTTTCAGCGGATTTACTTGGGGCCGGTTTAGCTTGAGAGGCCCATAAATACGTACCGTACCTACACTGTACAGCGCTGTAAGGTCCCCAGTTTAACTAGTAGAGGTGGAACGACTTCAAGTTCTCCTTCGAATATTTTTGTCCAATAACAGATGCGCATTCATGAACTCCCATTTTCTTCGTACCAATCGACCTATCTCATGCATGATACTGCTTAAAGTCCAGCAACGGGACAGTTTAAAAATTGTATTGAACGAAATCTGAATTCTGCTTAGGGAGCCATATTCTTTCATCAGGTCGATTCCCAGCAAGCCCAAAAATACTGGCGCATGTGATGACCCAAAAAATATTCAGGCTTGAAGTTTAATTCTAACACAGGCTCTCGTCATATCTTGAGTTTAGCACGTTCGGATGGCCACAACCGACTACTAATTCGACTTCACACGTGCAACCTCATTGACATAAACACTTCAGCCTCACTCTTGCTGCTGATAGTGCCTCGGATTCTGCATATGTAACCTCTTGGCAGGGGTGAGGAGCTGAGATGCCTCCGAAGCAAGCACAGCAGGGAAAGGATGGGAGACCCTCGAGACCTCAAAATCTATCTGCTGCTCCCTCACGGGCAACGTCCGTAAGCTCCGGGCAATCAAATAAGAGAAAAAATGGAGCTCGGGACAACACTTCAAATTCCAACCCACGAGCCGTCAAACGATCCAAGATCTATGAGGCCAGGAGTATACCGGCTCAGAGCTCACACGCCGCACTACGAGATGGCGAGCTCGATGTGCAGTCTTTCGTCAACTCGATGGCGTTTGAGATCAACGCCTTGGACGAGAGCATGCGCCGCTCGCGAACATCAGGCACGAGTCGAGCTTTTCAGCGCGTGCCTTTCACCATGAGACGCAGAACGGCTGCTCACAACCACAAGAGAATCCCAAAACGTCTTCACAAGCGGGCTAAGCGGGAGATGGCTGAGGACAACACGCCGACGGTCAACTCTAAGACGAGAAAGCCGAAGACATCTAGGGCAAGGTTACGTGCCGAGACGGCGCGGAGGTTGGGCATTCTCGCCAAGCGGAAAAAACTACTGAAGATCAAGAAGGGGCTCGGGCCTGATAGCGATTCTATCGCCACACGTGCCGCCCGACCTAAGATACGGCGGAACGAACTAAATGATCCTCCAGTCACCGCCCCTAGGTATAGAAAAAGGCAGTTAAACAAGACCTGGCTGCCTACTCACATGTGGCATGCTAAGAGAGCTAGGATGACACCCCCTTCAGATCCCCTATGGGGGTTCTCAATTCCCATTACTCCCACACAAAAGAACTACAGGCCAACCCATCGAGTTCAATGGCAGAAAGGTGCCATGGCCTGGGATATGAGCTACATGAGCACGATCGGTCTATTCGGAAAAGAGAACATCATTCAAAACATCCTTAAGGATATTGGACTCATACAAGAATCGTTATGGAATGAGAAAGGGATACGCTGGAGAGCCGGCACGGTACATTGGAGCGGGAACTTGAGCAAGAAAGTCAAGAATACAGTTCATTATATTGGCCCAGGAACGATTCTCTGGAATCCCCCCAAAGCACCAGAAACACCAGACATGGACAAACCCTCCAGACAACTCTTTATCCGAATTCACCCCTCTGCTTTCCGCGAGACATTCGATGAGCTACTACGACTCATTAAAGCCTACAAACCTAAGCCGTATTTACAAGACTTACGGCATGAAATTGGAAGCATAGATGTCACCGGACCCGACGCGACAGAGGCTTTACTCGGCGTGCTCAAACCGTTCAACCCTGCCGCAAAAGAAGTCCACGCCTCGAAGTTCGAATCTTTATTAGGTCTAAGAGATCCTGCGTCTCTACCTCTGGGAGCCTTACTGGCATTCTCTATCGTCGACCCACGCTTAAAGTATCCTCCGCAAAAGGTCCAACCCCCAGCGGCCACAAGTCAACAAGTGCAGCGGCAGCTCCTGGAATCCGTCTCTGCATTTCGCAAGGAGGAGGTTCTGACGCCATACCAGCTATTTGACCGAGACGTCCGGTTCAAAGCATCCAAACTCCCCTCCCAAAAATCTCTCAATCGTCGGCGAGGAAAGACGGGTCCAGGTACTGCTCTGGAACCAGGCAGTATCGACCCTCCCATTCCGATCATGTTGCTTGCGTCCCGAAATGGAAACGAGGACCGAATCCCAGGAACTTGGACGGTCTTACTCCCGTGGAAGTGCGTCCAGCCGGTATGGTACAGCTTGATGCACTACCCCTTATCCACCGGCGGCAATCCGACTTTCGGCGGACTCGATGAGATCCGCCAGCTCACCTTCGAGCGCGGCCAGCCCTGGTTCCCCGGCGATGTGCCTGGGACAGATGCCGGTAATGCTTGGGAGACGAGGGAGCGCGAGGCGAGATGGAAGATATGGGATCGCAAACCCAAGGGAAAACGAGTGAAGTGGGAGAGCCTCGACCTCGGAGCCGGACGCAAAGGCGAAGTCGGGGTAGGGTGGAGCTGCGACTTTGAGACGTTATTCGGTCTTCGGAAGCCCGAGACGACACCTGCTGATAAGGAAGATCACGAGATGTCAGGCGTCTCGGAGACCGGCAAGGAAAAGCCGCCCAAGAAGCGCGAAGTTGAGCCGCCTTTAACAGACATTATATGCCTCCCCAAGAACGTCTTCACCACTCTTTCATCAACCCAGCCCCCTACCATCCCACGCAACGCAACAGTTACCGTGCGGATAAAGATGCTCGGCCGAGGCATAGTAACAGCATGCGCACGGATATACCGCCTCCCGAAAACAGCACCAGCTGACCCAGCAACAATATCCTCACAGGTCGAAGTCCCCGCAACTCATCCGCCCAGCAAGTCCGACGGACCTCTCCCTTCTAATCTCAGAGAGCAATGGCTCGCGCAACGATCCGGAAAATCCAACAGCACCAAAAATAAGAAATCTCCCATAACCACTACAAATACCATCACCCCCGAAGCCCGCATCCAAGCCCTCGCAGAATCCCTCATAGGTCCACCACAGAGCTACCCAGCACCACACCCTACAGCAACATCCATGACCGCAAACGGGCATCCACTCTGTCCTGACGCGAACGATTTAATCGGCTTCGTAACGACAGGGTCTTTTAACCTGCGCGATGGTCGCGGCGAGGCGATCGCTAGTTTATCCGCGCCCTGCGCGGCCGAGGAGATTGCGCGATACGGAAACCCGCGGGACCCTGCGGCGAGACTTTGTGTTGTTCGCGAGGCGGGACAAGGGATCGGGTGGCTTGCGAGATGGGATGTTATCTAGATGACGAGTTCAAGGGATTGGATTTCGACCGTGGTTTGCTTCGTTATTACAGCAAAGTGTATCCAGAGGTGCTTAGTACCCAATCATGTAAATCTCAGGTGTAGAGATAACTTCAATATAATATGCTGTCTCTTGTTACTTAGCAATGTGAAAACCTGCAGCTTTGGAAAAGAAGAAAGAAAAAGAGCGTCTGTAGCATCTGTTTCAAGCTAAACGACAGACAATCAAAGAAGACAGGGCCGCTTCAATCGCTAGGTGCTACACCCACAACCAACCTCCGGTAGAAACAACGAAGTCATACAAACCTATGGAGGCTCTAGCATCCTCTGTACACTGGATCAGCTAGCGCTCTTCGTTTTCTCCGTGGCTACCCTTCCCCTCTGTTTCTTTAGGCATCTCTTCCGTCTTTTTGGTCACTATTTCTCCTATTTTCGAAATGCTCGCCCCCGCTAGGATTTCGAACACAAGAACTTCGACCCCAAAATCTTTCAATATCCAGTTTCGAAGCTCCACCGCCATCAATGAGTCAACGCCGTAAGCAGTAACCGGCCTGCTCGCATCCACGTCTTCCGGTCCCACGCCCAAAGCACGGGCTAATTTCTCCTTGAGTGCCTCTACGACAATTTCACATTGCTCCCTTTGTGAGCTTGCGGCCCGGAAACGTACCCCAAAGGCTACATTTTCCGAGGCGGTGGCGTTCATCGCGTTATTATTGTCGGTCATATTCATGAACGCTTTGAAAAGTGGACGATTCATTTGAGATGCGATCGTCTCGCGTCCATGTATCATGCCCGAATCCATTGGCGTTACTGCACCAATAAGAAGCTGACCGTAGCGAGAGCCTGTTGCCCCTGTTGATCCTCTTTCTGCTGTAGCCAACGTCGAACGTGTAGCCGGATCGCAATAATGATCCAGCACCGCAAGCAAATCCGCGACTTGAACTCCTGTGACACCCTGCGTCATCTCCCACTTGCGTCGGTAGTCTTCGCGCTCGCTGACGATGCCAGCGTCAACCACCCAGCTGAGGTTCAAGGAGAGGGAGACACCCTGGTACGCGCTGGCTTCGGCTCGTGCGCGAGCTAGCGCATCCTGGAAAGTACATCCGGCAGCATAGTTGCTCTGACCCATGGCACCGTAGATGCCGACCAGCGATGATAGTAGGATGAAAAAATCCAAGTCCCGAGGGAGGAGAGCATGGAGATTCCAACTTGTATGCACCTTCGACTGTATCGTGCGAGTCCATTTCTCATGGGTCATATTGATAAACATAGCGTCCTGGAGGTGCATGGCCGAATTGATGCAACCCTTGATTGGAGCGTGAGGCACCGAAGTAGTGTAGTTCTCTAGTGCCTTTGAAAGTTCGGTAGCGGACGAGACATCGCAATACGGTGTTTCTATACGGATACCTTGTTTTCTCAGTGATGATATGAGATCAGAGGCAGCTGGAGATGAAGCGCCAGAGCGTGAGAGAATGAGCAAGTTCTTCGCGCCTTTGCCTACCATCCATTTAAGTATTTCTCGGCCTAAGCCACCGAGTCCACCAACAACAACGTAAGACGCATCAGGATTGAAGGACCACGTGCTCTTGTGTACAAGGTGTTTCTGTGACTTTTATTAGCTACGCATAGAAACTAAGGGCGCAAGATGGAGACAGTTGATTCTGGACGATGCTTTCTTACCGTGACATTATCATTTTCTGTCCTGGCAATCATGATCCTTCCCGTATTTTTGCCGCTCTGCATGAACCTGAAAGCCTTCTCGGTTTCCGCCACTGAATACATATGTGAAGGTCTAGGACCAAACACTAATTTGTCAGCTGTAAGCTCCAACGTCTTGGTTATAAGTGCATCTTCCAGCGGGATATTTGTTCGCGCAACCTCAGCCAGATCTACAGCCGCAAATATGACGTTTTTCGCAAACATAGACATAGGAAGCAGCGAGTTATCCATGATATCGGCCTTCCCTATCTCGATGAAACGCCCGTACGGTGCGATGCATTCCCAGCTGGCTTGTAGGCTGTCCCCTGAGAGGGAATTCAAGATAACGTCAACCCCACGACCCTCTGTCACTCGTTTGATCTCCTTGGCGAATGAAACGTCTCGACTATTAAAAATGTGATCTTTTGGAATGCCGAACTCTTTGACAAGAAGCTCCCTCTTTTCATCCGAGCCAACTGTTGCAAAGATCCTATACAAAGTCAAAATCAGTATGTACTGGTACACGAGCAGGATTTGCTACGGGTTACGAACTATAAAGGGAAATTCAGGGAAATGAAAATATGAGGAAATAAGCCTTACGTTGCTCCAATCAACTGGGCAATCTGAACGGCCATTTGCCCCGTTGCGCCAGCCGCTGAATGAATCAACACTTTCTCTCCCTTTTGTAATCTTGCGATATTAATCAGGCCATGCCAGGCTGTCATGCACGGATTACCTGTCGAGACCGCTTCTTCAAACGATAAATGATCAGGTAGTTTCCGTACGCAGCGTGCTTTGCCCCTGGGGTGACTTCTCATGGAACCAAGGACCCCCATAGAGACGCGGTCTCCTGGCTGGAACTTCTCCGAACATGCCAGGCCCACCCGAGAAACGGTCCCAGCACACTCATATCCGAGTCCGTCACCGAAACCTATCTTGCCGAGGACAATTAGGACATCTCGGAGACTAATAGGCCATACTACGGCTTCAATTTCCACCTCATCACTAGCTAGATCCTCTGAATAGCTTTGATCCTCAACAAAACGGAGCGAATCAAGCATTCCAGTTTGACCTACAGCGAGAGCTAGTGGCGGACCTGGCAGCCATGGTCCAATTTGTTCCTGTGGATGTCTAAAAGATCTGCGTTTCTCGTCGAGTTGCCTCTCATGCACCATGTGGCCGATCATGATAATCCCGTCTCGGACAGATAAGCGAGAGTTATTGAATGAAGAGTAGAGGATTGAAGTCACCAATTCGGCGATGCCATTAGACTGACTTTTGTCAGATTGATGGATGATGAGCGTGACGATGCGCTTGTCGATTTCTTCTGATCGGATGCTGCGTAGGAAGCCCATCGCTACTTCGAATCGAGGATCCCACGGTAGAAGATCTTTCTCGATTCTGAGTGAGATCTCTGGTCACTCTGATCCATGATCGCTTCCCGACGCTTAGGTTACCTATACGGCAATGCACTACAGGGGGTCTCGTCCTATACTGTCGGATAAAACACGAGAACGGAGAGGATCTTCAAGATATCTTCGATGTTGGACGCAATTATAAAGATTGGACGACAGCAATTCAA
This sequence comes from Xylaria curta, assembly GCA_022495235.1. Classification (NCBI taxonomy): domain Eukaryota; kingdom Fungi; phylum Ascomycota; class Sordariomycetes; order Xylariales; family Xylariaceae; genus Xylaria; species Xylaria curta. Next base: position 10,657 of record MU376042.1, on the reverse strand, counting down.
GTGATAAAAGTAAGGTAGAGATTTGGTAGACATGGTTTAGTTGTTTAAAGTGCTAAAGTTCATTTTGTCCTTGAGTCGTATATCGTAAGGTTGTATGATTAAATTACCTCTTAGTTGCCGAGAGTTCTTGATAAGGTCGAAATAGGTACCTGCAGTGCAAGAACCACCTGTCGAAGCTACATCGGTATCAAATGGTAGCACAGGAATGAGAATACCAGATGAATAGTTCGTGTAAACTTCTTGTAGTGTAGTCTCTAACCCGCCAAGGTCCCTAGAGACCGATATTACATGTTTAAGTATTCCGATTCAACTTCATACCTGCCTACTTGTCTATAAAGGGATAAAGCTATATAGTAATCGTCTATAATAAAAAAAGTTTAATAATTTCCCTTTTAGAGTTCGATAGCCAATCAACTACTTTGGAGGAACCTAGCAGCCCAACTTGCAAGTTGGTGCGCCTTGAACTTTTACAGTTTCTAGTTTGCATCTGCCAAAAACTAGAGATTATTATAAACCGTGCCGGCATATACTCTTGCATCTAATCATGTTGTGGGGAGACCTCGTCATCAACCTGGTAATTTTCCACTCGTCTGCGTTTACACTTTCTTTTGTTTCTCCACGGCGCCGCTTCAGCCTCTTTTGCCAATTCGCCCTGTCTAGACACGTCTGTGGGTTGACTTTGGTCGGTCACGATCTCTTAAATAGGCTGCCTGTCTTACCAATGACGGTCTCTTTATATTCTCCTCGAGCTCGGCGTCGCGGGGAGGTCGTACTTCGTATCAAACGGCGTGCCTGTCCCGGATATAGCTATCCTGCTTATGCTAGGCAAAGTAGTATCCAAACTCGGTCTCTCAGCCGCCATGTTCTCAATTCGGCACATCTTGTAATAATGTCAAAAGGTACTGATGCTCTCTGGCTGTTAAACCTTGTTAGGGCGTTGTATGGTATAAACACGCGAACGCGGAACATGCAGGGGTAGATAAAAAGAGCAGTGCATCGAAAAGCTCGTAAAAGTGATTTATTAAATAGAGACCGTTCCTAGGGATTTAGTGTTTTGCTAGCTTCTTAAAGCTTGCGCGGACTCTCTTCCAAAGGCCTATCTTTATAATTGTATTAGCTGTCGATAATAAGGTACAGATAGATTATGGATAATATGGCAGGCCTTGCCATCGACTACGCTTAGCATGTGCCTAGCCATAAAGCACATGTATGGGATGGATGGTCCTCTGGCACTATAGCTTGCCTTCACCTAAGATAACACAACAAGGTACTTTGTTTAAACATAAGGTCTTGAACTTATTTATAGCCCTTTTAGCATTATTAACGTTTATATTTATGCTAGTTAACGCAAGCATGCTGTTTAATTTATTATTGTTAGCGTTATCTGAACTACTTTTCCTTAGTAAAATAAAGCCGGATATGGATTGTTTGAGGAGGGGCTAGAAGCGAGCTTTATCGTTTGTCGGAGGAGTATCAACGTAAAAATTAGATCTAAAATCGTCTTATTCGACGGTAATCATCAAGGATCGCAACAGCGGACAGAGTTGGCAAGGTTTCAAGCGCGTCTCGCTAGGTGTCGGTTAGTTATACAGGCCGAGAGCAGGACAATGAGCACGATGAGAACTAACCAACCTTAACGATGAGTAGCTAGGGATGAATTAGAAGATATATGGCAATGCTTGTGGTAGACAATATGGTACTTGATGACATTCTGCTCCTTGGGACGAGATGGCGCCACAATCGTTGCGGGTTGATCTAGCAGTTCTCCGTTACGAAGGGCGAGCAAAGCGGTGACGAGCTCGGCAAGTCGGGATGATCAGTCATTTTTGTATACATCATAACGCAGATTTGAGCGATCAAAGCTCTGGACAAAGGGTTGACATGCGTTTATACCTATGTTGCTATTCACAACATTCCTAGACCTTAGTGATAGCAAAGATACACAACTACTAGCTGACCACAACACGGTGGATTACTCCCTTTTCCCCGTTCTGCTGCTAATGCGCCGGATCCAGAGGCCCAGCCGTCTCTAGAATCAGGACAAGCAAGTGATGAGCCGATACCACCGGCACAACCACCTTTCTCACCCCCATATCCTCCCAGCTGACGTACAGGGGTCCTTTCGAGTGACGACAAAGAGATTTACCGGACTTCTATACTAGATTTCTTCTGGACCAAGCACACGATGCATGTCAAAGTGATGACTGGTCTCGTCAGAAGCTATAATGTTATCGACGATCAAGGGCCTATGAGCATTACCGCTGAGAGCAAGGAGTCTCGAGGGCGCTTTTTGAAGATATGTGAGGTATTTGTCGAGGTGCTTGAGGAACCGCTTATATCACTTTGAAAGTGATAATACGTTTTCATTGACATATGCTTATATACTCAGATAGATTGATGGCTAAAAAACTAAAAAGTGACTAATTATAAAGGAATGAGGTGAACTATATAACATAGGAAATATAGAGGATGCATAAGATTAGGTAGGAGTTACTAATCGATACAATCTAGGTAATCTTAGCAGATCACTTAGATCGCAGTCACATGATTCCCATTACGGAGTGAAATAAAAGAAAACGGGTGCGGGAGCAGTTACGTTGACTCGAAGCTTGGACCCTCCCGATAGAGCCTATTTCTTTTGAGCCCCGTTCTCGACAATATCGACGAAAATATCAGTGTTTTTCATTGGTCCATTCACCCCGAAGGAGGGTGTTGCCGAGTTCAGACGTGGGAAAGGAGGCTGGGCGTTTTCCGGACCCCTTTCGATGGAGAGGTGGAATCGATGGAGCAGGATTGCGATAAACCCGAAAATCTCTTGTTTGGCCAGAGTCTGCCCAGGGCAGAGCGTCGTACCACCGCCGAAGGGCCGGAACGACGAACTGCGGACCTGAGACTTGTTGTTCATGAAACGATCCGGCTTGAATACCAAAGCATCGTTGCCCCATACATTTTCATTGACATGGAGCTGTCGGAAAGGCATGATAATTATCGAGCCAGCTCGCAGCGTCTTGCCTCCTACTTCTGTGTTTTGAGATACGACCCTTACAGCTGCGGCTGTATTATTGAGACGTAGGACTTCATTGAATGTAGACTCAAGATTGGGACAGTTTGAGCATAGATACTTGATATCGAGTTGTTCGGATTGCCATGCCGCTTCAGTCTCCTCTTTGACTAGTCTAAGAAGGGATGTATCGTAAAGAAGATGCGTAATTATCCAATAACAAGCGTTGTGCTCGTTTGATACAGCTCTGATTGTTCAGTTCATCAGCCTCGGAAATTCCATTTGGAAGGGTCATAATGTGGTTGTACACTCACGCCCAGAAGATCATCAACAACATTGATGCCTTGGACTCGAGGTCCATCCCGACGTTGTCCATCCCCGTGAGAACGCTAGTAATCGCCCATGATGCCTGAGCACGCTTGTTGGAGGGAAGTTGGGCAAAAGTTCTCATAATTGCCATGAGTTTTCCACGAGGTCTATCGACGGGGAGACCGAACACGTTTGGACATCGAAAAACGATCATCCATATGTACTCATTGAATTCCGCCATGCACTCTACCACTGAAGGATCGATCTCATCGAGATGAGGTCCGAACATTGCTCGCGCAGTTGCCTGCACATTGAAATAAGTGACGAGAGAATAGAGTGAGATCTGACGTGGTGTGCAGTCGCCACACCATATGCAGCCTTCGTAATATCTAGACGCGCACACTTTCAAGTCATCCATCCCTCGGAGAGACGCATTAATCGACTCTAGGAATGTCTGGCACCATGTATCCATGCGGTCACCTGGTAGCAGCTGCTGCTTGTAGATATCTTCGACGCAGTGAATTAGACTCTTCTGTTTTGGGTTTATCGGATTATTCGGGATGTAGCACCAGTCACCAGGCTCAGGGACATGCCACGCACGTTTTAGAGCCTCTGGCGATATACCGAAGCTCGTGAGGATATAGGTAAGGTGATTGTCGAAGTTAAAATCTGACGGGTGATCGAAAATGACAGAAACGTCCTTGGGGGATGTGCATATGTATAGCTTTTGTCCCAAAAGTTGAATGGCGAAAGGCTCACGGGTACGTTGGATATAATTCCTGAGGTATGGTGGTGGTAAGACTTCGCGCGCACCTCGGCGATTCTTTCACAACACTTACAATCCATCTTCCATAAGTTGAACATAATCTTTGAAAAAGCTGAAAGTATGCCCTGGAGAACGATTAGACCACCGAATGTCCTCTCTAGGTGGTAAATGCTTGTTTGGTAGAATACCAATCACTATTATAGACATATTAGCTAATGGAAGTCTAATGATACATATCTCAGGAACACGCACCAGGAGTCCAGTGGGGCATTTCTTTAGGTTCTAGAGGATTAAACCATGGCCATAGCGTGAATGCCCACAAGCGCCATGACATAAGAACGACTATTGCCAGGAAGGGAATAACCAAAAGGGTCGGCATGATGGTGAGTGAGTCTCGGGCTGTAATCATGCTAGGAGAAAGCGAGATGGTGAGAGTAAAAGTAATGTGTTTAGAAACCCGAAGTATGACTTAACACCACGTGGGCTTACTTCATGGAACAATACTTAGTAACCAGAGGGGTTGAAATATCAGAGCGATAGAGACCGGCTCATTCTCGTTACCTGGCTCACTCCGACAGGAACCCATACAGCCATATAATCTAATAACTATTTGCTGGGTATTTTTTGTCATGTTACAACCAGTAATGCCGGGCAAGGCTGAGTTTGAGCATCGCCGCATCGCATTTCACCTTGTTGCAAGGGGGTCTACTAACCTACCGGTACGAAGAGGGAAGGTGCCATTTCTATGTGTAGGTAGTGTCTGGACGGTCAGGTAGGAGACTAAATCGAGGGCTTGAGAATATACAACTGCTTACACTAACTACCATGATGTATACATAGGATGGTTCAAAGTTGCTAGTTGAGTTGTATATTTTAGAATGGTTGCAACTTTGTTGTAGAAGGACTGTGACAACGGTGGCAAGAGTCACAATATTTCGTGCTAGTTCCCTGCAAACCCAACCTGGTTTGTTTAACCCAACTATTAGATCCTCACCAGGCTCCTCCTCCACGTCGTACCTACAGGTTACCTTGTAGATAAGGTAGGTAGTGTAAATGTAGGGTAACATACATACCGAAGTACTTAATTGTACTCTTTGTACCTTATTGGAAGCGAGGGTGGTATTGGTATTGATGTTGTTGGTAGGTAGTGTAGGACAGGTGCAGGGTCGTACTCAATTACCCCTCTCAAGTTGATTCCTGAACGAATAGCCTACTAGCCTTCAGGACCATTTATTCCCTCAACAACATCAATACCACCTTCGCTTCCAACAGTAGTAGAGGCACGAATGATGGAGGCTACAACTCTATAAAAATTTCCCAAGTATAGGTATATACTACTACCACTATGGGTTAGGTTGGTGGTGTGCCATGCGTCATGCGTGTTATGTGGCTTATCGATGCGCAAGAGGTATGATTCCAGCTGCGCCGGGAGGGCCATTAGCACTTGGTCGATAGGTAGATTTCTTGGCATATCAGCTATAATTATAGCGGGGTAAGCCACTGAGTCTTTTAAATTGGCTGTAAAAGCTGCAAAAATGGGGCGACGAAAGTAAGGCTGCGAACGTAGCCTTGCGTCCAAACCCTTGTAATAGCCTGTCATAGCGGCTACTTTCTATATTACTACTGCAAATCTAGCGATATCCTAGAAAATAATACCAAGGGATTTGTACATATAAATGCTTCCTCTGTATATTACCACCTTGTGGCCGTAAACGCCCTCTTAATAGCTTTCGCAATTGCCCTTGTAATAGCCCTCACAATAGCTTCTATACTTATAAGGGGCTAGTGCTATATCTATAGGCGATTTACCCCGCAATAATTATTGCATTGACCAACCGCTATCGACCATTTGGCGGAAGTGGCCCGCAGTCTTGGGGTCTATAGAGCCTGCCTACACTACGCATCTCTATTCATACAGTACCTATTCAAGGTATGCACTGCTTATCATGAGTTACAGTAGGTAGGTAGGTAATATAGTTATCTGCACGGCGGCTCCGCCTCGGTCTTATCGAGCCACACCAACAACACGATGGCTACGCTGACAAGTGATAATTAGCTGACGAGGGTCGGGGCCGCTTCCCCTTCTCCTGTAGTGAGACTCACAATAACAGTCTATGCATATGCTACAGTAATACTAGGTAGTTTAGTGCTAGGTAGGTAGGCTGGGAGATACCCATACAGCATGGTGCTAACGTGGGCGTCGTTATGGCCATCGTCCAGCCTGCATTAGGGTCCAACATATCTGCAATTGATACAATTGATGCGTGGGACAACAAAGCAGTCTGTGCAAGTACGTATTAAGTGACAGGTAGGTATCGTTCTTGATTATTCCCTCGGCACATCTACTTATACTCCTATAACCTTCGCGTGTTTCAACACGGCAGTTCTTGCCCTTACGGATACCAACCTCGCCAATTTCTCACAATCTAGAAGTAATTGATTACAGCCTTACTTTGACATCATGGGCCCGGCTATCCGTCGTCAAGGTTTGCCCGGCGTAACACCTCTGGGCGTATCGTATCATGGATTTCTTGTAAGTCAGCCACGGGAGGCAGTATGCGCTCTCTGTCTCATCTATCCGAGTTATTGACTCTGTTGACCGACTTCCACGCATCAGGGAGCCATTTGGACCGGAGTTGCGGTGTCCGGGCTGGTTCTTGCATGTCGACTATATTCCCGCTACAGAGGTCCGAGACGCCTGTTCTGGGACGATATCTTTGCTGTCTCTTCGTTCTCGCTGGTTCTGATCACGGGAGCTCTCTGGCAGTGGGCAGCCAGGGACATGTACTATGTCATCAATGTGCAAGCTGGCCTGGCTACTTTCGAGGCTGACTTCTACGAGCGTGTTAAACGGTGGCTCCTAGTCTCGCTCATCGTCGAGCTCTTCTTCTACACATCCTTGGTCTTGGTCAAGTTTGCCTTTCTATTCTTCTTTCGGCGGCTCGGAAACGGCATAGATTATTTTCGATATGTCTGGTGGCCAGTGGCCGCCTTGTCTTTGATTTCCTTCCTGGCTTCTGTGGGCGACGTAAACTATAGGTGCCTTGTCGGGCCGCTTGATGTGGTCCTGGGCGAATGCAACACGGCTGGAGTGATCGACTGGACCGACAGAACACTTAAAGCAAACGCGGCCTTGGATGTCGCCTCTGATTTTCTCAGTAAGCCATCAATATCAACCTCCCTCGACGGCTACCCGTCCGCTCTCGGCTCGCATGGATGAGTCACTGACCGTATGAAACGCCAGCCATGTTATTACCTGTCATCCTGCTCTGGAATGTCCGAATCCGATGGACCAAGAAACTTGCTTTCTTTGGTCTCTTTTCACTCTCCATCATTACTATTACCATCGCAATAGTTCGTGTAGCAAGCATCGGCCTGACAAAGAGGCCGGATGGGCAAGATGATGTTTCGTATCTTTGGCTATGGAGTGCTATCGAGCCACCAGTAGGTAAGTAGCAATCGGCGCTTCATTGCAGTTTCCCTTCCTCTCACCCGATAAGAGTCTGAAGCTCATACTCACGTGCTTACTCCTCATTACAGCAATTGTTGTATCGTGCCTGTCTGCTTTCCCTCAGCTTTTCGCCCAATCACCTCGGAATCAAAAATCAAGTTTCACACCGAGTGAAACATACCGCAATATGATGTCTCGCATCCGCTCGGGGAAAAAACGCCAGCCAAGTTCCTGGACGGATATCACAACCGCCCTAGAGACGGTAAAATCTCGCCAGTCCACTAATAGTGCACCTAATCTAGAACTTTCGGCTCAGAACACTCAAGACAGCTTACTAGGAGTACTCACACCTGAAAGGGCTACAAATCACATATCCACAGACCTACCCTTGACTTCTTCCCCTGTTTATGAGAACCGCATAACGAAGGAGGTTGGGTTTGGCGTCACTAGACAAGCCGCCTAAGTAATTAATATGGAAAGGACATATTGTCGAGCTAACTAAGGTTGGTCCACAAAAGATTCTCGGCTTCTTGGGGTATTATAACGTAGAAGGCCGGTTGGAAGGATATTTTATTTGCGCACCATCTTTGGAGACGATGACTCAGGGTAGACGGTCATTTTATCCGCGAACACATGCCTTATGTAGGATGATCCATTTTGAACTAGAGGCCTCTGTTAGTCCACAGGCAAGGAAGCCTTCGTTTTTAAGGTCTTTAGCTGTACAGCGAGTCATACAGGCCAGGCCACACAGGTTATACAGGCAACGAGTGCAGCCCCCTGCGTAGCCTCGCCCTAACCCAACCGCCCGCTCCGCCGCGATAAGTGAGCTTCGCGCGCGCGGCTTCGCTCCCTCCTCGGTTGACGCCTGGGAGCTGCCTTCGTTTTTAGTTGTTGGCAGGTAGGGCCTGGGTAGCTTGGGTAGCCTGGGCTGGGCTTTAAATGGCCAGTTATAGCCGCGTGCACGCGACTAAAGCCGAAGTTGCAGATTTGGGACCATGGGATTTTTTTGAGCACCATAGGTAACCTTAGGTATTATTAGTTTTGCTTAGTCATACTTCCTTCGCTAAAAACAGTCCTACCAGTATGTCATAGGTATCTCTGCAGCATCGTGAAATTCACACAAGAGAGGCACTTGTCTAGCTAATATTCAGATGTTAAGTCCGAGTACTAATAATGTTGCGTAATGTGAACACTGGAATCTTCATGACATGTTTCGGTTGCACGTAAGCTGACCCACCGGGCTACGACCAACTGGGTCACGGCCCACCCCTAACCACCTTATTTACGCGGAAACGCGTATTTAATTAGTACATAATTTTTTTACTACTTTAACTTTTATAACTTTTTTTTTATGTTTATTAAAATTGTTTGTTTTTGCTTTTTATTGCTATAATATTTTTTAATATTAAAAAATGTATAAAAGTTATAATATATAATATAAAGCTTAATATATTAATTTATATTATATTTATTAAATAAAATATATATTAATTATATTTATAATATTAATATATTTTATAAGCAAGTTAATTATATAAATAAATTAGTTATTTTTTTTATTTTTTATATAAATTAATTAAAATTTAATTTTATTTTTTATAATAATAATAATATATAATTAAAATAAATTAAACATATAGCTTATATTTTAAATAATATAATAAAACTTAAAATTAACTTTTAAATATATTATTAAAATTTATAGCGTTTTTTATATAATGCTTAATAATTAATAATAAAGCTATATAATAAAATTTAAAAAGTTTATTTAAAATTAAAAACTTATTAAATTTAAAAAAAATTTAATTATATAATTATTTTTTTTATAATATAATAATATTAAAAATATAATTAATTAATTATTAAAATTATAAAATAAAAATAAAATTAAAATTAATTAAATTTTAAACTTTATATAATAAACTTTAAAACTTATAATATATTTTAATTATTAAATTAATTATTAATATTAATATAAGAAGCTAAAAGGGGTTTTTTTAAAGAAGGGCCTATAGCTATAACGTGGCTATAGTGGCTAGATCTATAAATTAAATAAAACTTTTAAGAAAAAGTTAAAGCTAGTGCTTGCAGCACAGCTTACTTTTTTTTTTTTTTTAAAAAATATTATAATATACAAACTTAATATTGCTTTATTACTTTTAGCAATCTATACTAAATAATGCAGTAAGTTATATAATTATATAAACTTTATATTTTAGTTTTTTTTAGCTGCTAGCAGATTATGCGCACAAAATGGTTTTTTAATTTTTAATTGCACCGTTTTTGTTATTTTGTTTAAATTGGTTTATTAATATTTAAACATTAACTTATTTATAAAAAGTATAAAAAATAGTTTTTTAACTTTTAATTATTAAAAATAAATAAAAGTTTAAAAAAAGCTTGTTTTAAAATAGTTTTTTAATTTTTATTACGATTTTTTTTAAAAAAATTAATTAATTAATTTTGAATGTTTAGTTTTTAGTTTTAAACCTATTAATTATTAAACAAGGATTTATTTTATACTACATAAATTATTATTAATTAAATAATTTAACATTTTAGCAACATATAAATAGTTATATTGTTTGTTTATTATTGCATTTAGTTATAACTAACATTTATGGTTTTTTAAACTAGCTGTTTTTTTAAACTTTAGTTAACATTGCATCCAAATAAAAAAGCTTGTATTAGAATTTTTATTATATGTAAGCAAATTTAACTACACTTTTATTTATATTAAAATTTTTTAATATATATAAATACTTTTACATTTTTTTGTTAATATTTTATAGCTATACTATAATTAAATATATAATTAAATTTAAGTTTAAGTTTATAAAAATATATAATTTTATTTATAAAATAGCTAATATTAAGTAGCACACTTAATTAACTATAAATATAACCTTATTTACTTTTAATTAATATGTATTTAAATTAATTAATTATTTAAACATTTATACACTTTTTTATACTTTTATGCTTGCATTAGCTAAACATACTACTTATTAATACTTTAACATTAATTAAATTAACAGTATTATATAGTATATTAAATAATAAAAATTTTAAAAGCTTAATAGTTAAGTTTTAAGAACTTTTTAATATAAAAAACTTAATTTTTAACTTA
>MU376041.1:0-33817 GCA_022495235.1 Xylaria curta | reverse complement strand
CTATATTATTAATAATTAATTAATTATATATTAATTTTAAGTTTTTTTTATAAGTTTTAAAATTATTATATTTAAATTAAATATAATTTAAAATAGTTATAAATAATTATTAAAACTATATTAATATAATAATATTAGTTTTAAATATTTTATTTAAATAATATATTTTTATATTTTAATTGTTTATTATTTTAATTATATTAAAAAACTTTGTTTATTATTTTAAAAAATATATAATTAATAACTAATAAAAATAAAAATATAAATATAAATATTTTATTATAAATAAACACTAATAATTTTATAATATTTTAATAATAATAAATAAATAAAATAATATTAATAAAAAAAATAATTAAATAATTTTATAAATATAATAAATTATTATAGCTTATATTATTAATAGTTCTAATAATAACTTATTATTATTACACAAAAAAAAAAAGTTTTATTTATTTTGCAAAAACTTCGTAGCTAATATATATATGTACGGGTTAAAAGCCTGTACCTTTATACCCCTAACCTTCAAGAATGTTCTGTAGCGTTCTATAACATGTATCTCGCTTTCAACTATAAAACAAGGGGCATTATAAACTATACTATTCTTCCCCCCATAAGCACTGATCGTGGCCCATTGTACTAGTTCATAGTGTCATTACGTGGACTAGGCAAAATTAACCGTTTCAAGGTTTCTAAATAGAACGTGTATGCCTTACCATAGGAACTTAAGACAAAGCCAAAAGAGCTGGATCTGAGGTTTCAGGACTCAACGTCTCTTAATAAACAGTTTGTAGCACACACTACTCCCTCATCATGTGAAGTATGTCTCCGTCTAAGGACCCATCAAAAACGCAAGTGAACAACAGTATCTGCGACCCCCACTTTATGTGAGGTACGACCTGAAGCTCAAGTTTAAAATCTCCGCTTTCCCCGCATTTCGGGATAAATAGTTCATTCCCCGCACGATCATGTCTCCATCTCGTTTCCTTTTTAAGTTAGTTTCAATTTTCTAATCGCATGAGCTTGAAAGCATGTGCTCCCCTACGAAATACATTAACTAGAACCATGTAACATATCGCTCTAGGTTTAATTTCCTTGGCTCTGGGGTTATGGATGGTGGCATGATGGAGCTGCGTCTTGGAAATGGTTATTCACTATCAAATCACCACAATCAGTTGCTTATGACGTACAAAAACCACATATAAAACATGAGCGCCTCTGACAACGTGGCGTTTCAGGATCGCGCATTGGTACATCTAGTGAGCCAGATCTTATTTGGTGTTGGCTCAGCGGCGTTGCATCCATGATAGGGCTTCAAATGCTTGTCGGGTTTCCTAATGTGAGAGAATCCCGCAAGTTGCTTGTTCACATTCACTTCTGTCACGGAACAGAATCAAAAGATAGAACGTTGCCAAGTCAAACGACTCAACAGTCTACAGTTATTATATATGTGCCGTGATAACTTTCACCTATCATTTTTCACGTGCTTACGAAGTTCTTTTTCATTCATTTGTCTGAAGTGCAACGATAATACCTGCATTGGACAGCACTGAGATCTTAACATGTTAGATAATCCTTCTGTAAATGTAGCTAGCCTATGAACAGGCCAATATAGTTACACAGGCAGGAATGCAGGCCGAGGCATCCTTATTTACTACCGCGACTTCGTTAATATAGTAAGCATTCGTATGTAAAGTTGCACTGAGATAAGGCATCGGCTAAAGTGATAATCTCAAGTCTGACCGCCCAAAGTCAAAATCATCAATCGGCAACACCAAGACCATCCCCCGTCTCCGTGTGAGAGCTCCAGGGCCTACACATTCACAAATTCAGATCCTCAATTCCAGTGTCGTAGCCTACATTGCCTACCAAACTGTGCCGTGGCCTGCTGATCTCTATCCTTTTCCCTGGTTCTGTCGAGGATATTTTGGAATGTTCTTGGAGGACCACTGTGTCTATTTTATCTCATATTGCCATTCTATGGCCCTAGAAAAATTCAGGACGATTTTGATGATAAGCGATGCATATATAGTAACAGGCGGCAATAGATGGGGCCCGTAAGTATCACCCAATCAATGCAAATCGCGATAAGCAACGAAGGGTTGCACGTAGCCAAGGCACAGCATCCTAATTACACCGTGCCAACTATTTACGCCCAGTTATAGGCCCACTGCTGTGTATTTCAAGCCTACTCCAAGTCTTATCACTCTGTCTATACCTGTCTGTTCCTATGAGACTATACCACACCTACAATGGTAATTGGCTTTCAGATACCAACACCGGCGCAACAGGTCTAAAATTATTTTCTCGCGAACTTATGGAAACATATTTCGTCTCTTTTGTCGATGAAGGAATGCCAATATCGTCATTTATTGCGTCATCATCATCATACCTAGGTAATCAATTATTCTATATTTGGTCGCTTTTCTACACACTCAGCCTTATCCCAAGTTCATAGTTGAGGCCCAACAGATATCTGCCCCTGAACATGCTAGTTTATCTCATGTAACCCAGCCATCAGCTATCCTAAATATGAACCTACCAACATTTAGCTGGTGATTTTCGCATGAAACGAAGGGCTACGCAGGATAGTCCAGTAGTTATGAAACCAGGACCCGATCCCTCGATGTTCGACATCCGCTCAAAATCCATGCGCCGCCTTAGAGGATCTACTCACACAACTTATCTTTGTCTTGATACACCCACTCTTCCCTGATACAGGAGCCAATATTAACAATGGATATTAACACAGAACCTGCTGGTTAATATCCTATTCAACTAGGGATTTGGACAAACTGGTCTCGTGGACAGGTAATGGGATCGACCCTGACCTTAAAACGTCGAGATGCTGACCTATTGATTGCATTCACGGCTTTCTTTATCGCATTTGTCGCATCTCGTACATGGAAGATTCTTTGTTTTGGGTTTCACAGATCTTTCTCAACATCTACTCCCCAGAGTATCATTTACCACCAACGTCAGGCAATTTTACGGAATTCATCCTCACCAGAAAATGGCATGGACCTCCTTTTTCGACAACTGTGGTCAGGCCGCTACAAAGGCAGAGACCGACTCTATTCGCTCTTGATAGCTTCAATCGCTGTGCTTTCCATCACTGCATTTACTATTACTGGAGGCTTTTCTGCTCGAATTTCTACTGGCGTCGGCGGCGAAGTCTTGATCAGAAGTACGAACTGTGGGACCCTACATCCGAATTTTAGCAACATTGACAGTTACTACGCTTCTTTGCCCTATGTCGCCGAAGTGTTTAGCAATGCTGCTAATTATGCTCAGCAGTGTTATTCAAGCAATAACAACACACTTGAGTGTAACCGGTTTATGAAACCCCGATTAAACCGCATCGTAGATCTTGAGGAGGGCTGTCCATTCTCAAACATTATATGCCGGAATAAGTCTAGAAATATACTCCTCGATACTGGCTACGTAGATAGTCACGAGTTTTTCGGGTTGAATGCCCCACGGGACCAAAGAGTCTTATGGAAGAACGTGCTTCACTGCGCGCCGCTAGCTACTGCGGAGTTTACCGAAGTTATACCACCCGACAACGCTACCCTATACTACTACGGCAGTCATGATCCCATTCCGTATTTATACAAAGCCGATTCGGTGGAGTCCCAGTACGAACGCATACTTGCAGACCACAGTTATCCGGCCACACATGCGGAATACCATATAGAGTGAGTTTAGCATCTTTCCTAGATTTGTACTTATTTCTGTTTTATTTTGTTTGTCCTCTTGACCGAGACATATTGAATGCTGAGCTCGATTACCTAGCTCGTTTAGGGCCTCCATCACGAACAGAGAACTTGATGCAGCGAATTCCGACTTCATGCCCGCCGATCCTCTGAATTGAGATGATGCAGACATACACGTCATTCTCCTTTCGGGAAACGGTGTGTTATTCCCAGAACCAACGGCTGATGAATGGTATCGAGTTGCCACTACTCCTTCTAACATCGTCGAAAACCTCGGTAATGATTCACGTGCTTACTAGAGATATCTTCCTTCGGAACCGGCCTCTGCTCTTGGCTGTGCCGACCAACATCAGTTCTGCAACGGCGCTTTGAAGGGCACTACGGGATGTGGACCATTGGCTAGCCTGCGGGATGCAATTAGAGAGGCTGTTTCCTTCTTTAACACTAGCTACCCTGAACTTGCCAACGGGATTACATCCGGTTCCGCCGAGGCTAGCGAGTTGGCACGCTTCGTATACATGGCCAGTCGCTTCTTCGGGTTGGACAAAACAATTACTGGTATTGTGACGCACCTGGGATCTTCAGCAATACTATCGCAAAGAACATTGATACAAGGAGATCAAGGACCGCTCCCATCGAACCAGTGGCAGCTAGATGTGAATCATTTATGGGATATCACGCTTGCAGTTATGCAGGCATCCTTCATCGACACTGCGTATGGTCAGATGGACTCGAGTATTCTCCAATCCTGGATAAGTTTCACATCTCCAGCCTTGAATGAACCGTGTAATAGTCAGGCATGTGTTTTCTCCCTATTATTCATCAATTGGAATAATAACACTTTCTAGATAATTCGAAGTACAGCGTACGGATCATTCAGTCTGTTTGGTCTGGTTGTAGGCCTTCTGATCGTCTTGGTTTCCTATCTTCTTGAACCCATTTCCGGCTACCTCTGTAAGAGAGGACATAATTAATACGCGCATCTAGAATGGATGGCAACCGGCACTTTGCAATTACAACGACTAGCATACGATGAACTAGGGTCCGGAATCTGGTTAAAGTGCATTGACGATATCCCGGCCGCCAAACAAGATCAGCTGCTAGGCTCCCTGGACATCTCGGACTTGGATCATCCTGTTCTTCGACCACCACAGAAGGAAGACGCCCAACCGCAAACAGAAAAAACTCTTCAGGGAAAACAGCACATCAATATCACCGAAAGAGAGGACGCTTCGACCTTAACTTCAGCTAAATCCACGGACGTTGCCGGCACCGTCCGTACGAGAAACATAGAAGAGCCATACAACATGTCCTGCCTCTGAAAAGAGTCCGAGGCATAGTCTTAATGCCGGTCTGATCACAACACATAACTTATCGAAATAGCCCACAATCTGAAAACCCAATCCAAATGACCGCGTATTATTAAAAACTTGTAGCTAAAAAGCTGTAGTATAAATAGAGCCGGCAACACCGGAAGAAAAAAAACAGTAGAATAATTCATCTCCAAAATTTAGAACAGATTTTGTATAAACAAAGAGATCATCTTCGTTTAAGAGAACGTAGTAATAGTAATGTTGTGACGGAGCGCCCCACTTATAAGTGCGCTCCTCAGCTTGGCTGAAGGGCTCGTTGAGGTATGGACAAGCCAGCCGTGTTGGAAAGCTTACGATAAGTGAGCTTGCCAACGCATCCAGTGGGACCTCGTGGATACGAGCGTCCGAGATCGCTCCGTGTGCTTGCGCACACGAATATTTAAGCTGTAGAAATTCTAGAGTAAAGTAGACAGAACAACAATACGATCACTTCACTTGCTCTGGAAAGCTCACTTGTGCAAGCACTGGTTCAATTCTATACTGCTAGACTACTCCGTGAGAAATGTATATGTAAAAGACTGTGTTCTTGTAGCGGCCAACGCATCTTGTATACGCAAATCACACAACGCTATATTTCATCACATTAATTTCACCATATTTAGTACCATGTCGAGTGAAGATTGTGTTTTTATACAGCATTGGTCACGTTACATTTTACAGCTCCTGCTATAAAAGCTATGAAGTAAAGAGGAGAAAATTAACGACATACCATGGGGAGCTCGGTTGTAGCAAATTCAGTAATTGTCACACGGACAAAGCCACAAGTAGCTACCCGTCTTCCTGTGGCTGGGTCGGCAACATCGTGTAATCAATCTGCAAATCGGCATTTGAACTGTAGTTCGGGGTTTGAATTATTCGGCTACCAGTGTTTGTTTGATGATGTTGCGAAACGGGCCTGAATTATTAAGGCAAGCAAACGCGAGGCTATTCGTGTATATAGACCTAGGTTCGTCGCGAGGGCTTAAGGAAAAAGCCAGACATGTATGGCCTCCTTGATGCCCAAAAAGATTATTGTAATATTGAAGACCCCTTCCAAGTTCTAGACACCTAACCCTTGTTACAATAATAGCAGAAGCATTATTCTACATTTCATCCCTCCTTGAGCAACAGACTTTATTCAAATATTATCCATACACCGTATTACATGACACAAGAGGAAATTCTATCATTAAGTAGTATCTACGCTTTAAAGACTTTATAGTTGGTGCTTGAAATTGCCAGTTTATTGAGCTAGAAAAAAAGAAATTTTGGGTCTGGTCAATAATTGTCACACGGATCAGCCACAACCACGGCCACAGGCAACTTCCGGTGGCTGAGGTCGGCAACATCGTGTAACTGCTGCGCGGTTCGGCGATAGAACTGTTCGGGGTTTGAAATATTCGGAATGATCGTGTTTGTTCGATGCTGTGGAACAGGACTTGAAATTACTGAAGCAAGCAAGCGCGAGACCATTCGTGTATATAGACCTAGGTTCGCCGCGAGAGCTAAAGGAAGAAAGCCAGACTCGTATGGCCTCCTTAACGCCCAAGAAGATTATTGCAAATTGAAGACCCCTTTCCAAGCCCTAGACCTCTAGCCCTTGTTACAATAATTAAACCCCCTCAAAGAAGCTTTCTCAAGATAAACGCCACGATTGCTATCGGCCCAAAGATTTTCAAATAGGTCAAAAGCACTAGAAAACTCGTATAAATCTTGTATGGCACCCATGGATACGGGACCCTCGTTGAAACAAAGTGCGTATACCCATCGTAAGATAGTCGAAGCAGGGCCTTCTTAAACTCTTCCTTGCGTTCGGGTTTCCAGTACCAGCGACGAAAGATATTTGGCTCAAACCATCGGAGGTTCATAACTCTCCACTCAGACGATAGCCATGGGTGGTTCTCCATCATAAGGTAGTATGTATCGAAAAACGTTTCACTAGGGATAGCATCGGTTATGTTACCTATATTAACCAGGCTCGGATGCCATGTGCGCATATGGGTATATATATCTCGGGAAACTTGCAGCCAAAGTACCCCGTGACCTTGGTTCTCATCTATAAGATTCAATTCGCCGCTCACAGGACAAAAGTTGAAGAATACACCAAAGTAGGCGTGCGCCATTTCATGGACTAAGGTGGTTAGCAGGTCGTTCTTTGATCTGCGCTTGCCCGTGAAACCGCTGCGAAGATAAATGACAATGCGGTCAGCGACGTACATCATTGGCCTGTAGAACCCGCCGGTACCGAGGTGAGGCTGGTCATGGGTAATCAATTCAATGTAAGGATCTTCTAGTCGTAGTCTGAGCCCACCCTGGAAAAAATATTCGTCAATTTGTACTAACAGGTTGCCAAGGAAGTCATGAAGCTCCTCCCTTGTCATATCTTCAGTATTGGGCGCGGATAGATAGTCTGTGACACATGCGTAGATTAAGGCTGACTGTATAGAGGTTAACTCATCGCGTTTAACGATGGTGGATATCGCGTTTGCTAGCTCTGTAGCATCATAACTGTATGGTGTGAGATGGTACGTGTTTTCAGGTGAATTTCCACCTGTATCGCTCCGCTCCCCGTAAGGCGGTGGTAGCCGGCGATGCTGTAAGGTGCAGTTGTGCGGGACTTCCATCGCTGCTGCAGCAATTTGGGTAAATATTAAGAAGTGCTGGTATCGGACAAGAAGATTTTGATCGTTCTATGACTTCTTTGAGGTGGATACGGGGCATCTTATAGTAATTGTTTTGATTGTTAGGCAAACAATGGACAATTTGGTTGTTGAATCTTGGAATATAATGTACCTTTGTTATGTATGCCCCTCAGACGTGAACAAGCGACGTGTTTACTCAACCCATACTCTAGGTGAACCCTCTTTCAGCTGACAAAACGCGGCAAATTGATTACTAATCACACTTCTTGGGAAGGTCTCGGCATTTCAGAGTGCGTTATCACAACTTCTGGGCTGGTCTGAAGACGACTGATTATAACAAGAGACCGTCTAAAATTTATTCCTTGTCCGCCAGCCAGACACCACCCTTTAGGCCCTCAATAACACTTTCCCTCAGCCAGCCATCACCTGACCAGCAATTCTGACCTGAAGACGCCCTTGTCTTTCCCTCGTGGCTCTGCTCTTGAGCTCTTTTAACTCTCCATTCAACCCAATCAAACAAGCCCTTAAGCCCTAACATGCCTTCCCGAGTAGGATTATTGATGCTATCCTCGAGGACGAGCCGAGCGTCAACCACAGTTCCTGTGGCATCACCGACGTCAGGTCCACCCACGCTACGGTCGAGGGCTAAGCCGCGCTCGGCGTGCGTCATCTTCCGCAAATTTGGTACGTGGTCAAACAGCCAGTCAAGTGGCTGCGTGACATTCTCAGAGGGACTAGCATTCGAGCCTCCCTCTTCCCGACCAAGGGCTGTGATTGTTGCTGCAAACGGGCTGTCGCTAACAGGTCGCCGCCGTAGGTAGAGAGTTTGGGAACGCTTGAACGATTCCACGTATTCTGGATGGGTATTGAAGTCCAACTCTATATTCCAGAACTCGGACGATGTCGTCCGTATACTTGACACTTCGTCCAGAGGGGGCAAGAGACACGGTGTTACGCGGACCTCGTCGTCTTCTGAGCTTGGTGAATTTTTTAAACGAACCGATATCGATATACTAACCGGTGTGTTCGTTGCCACGTCCTTGGTAACCAAGCACCGCGGATCAGTAGCCAGAACCCAGAAGTGGCGAAATGCCTGGAGGTGACTCTTATTGTCCTGGACGCTGTCTGGAAAGACCGGGTAAAAGGCTACCAGAAGCGAAGCGATAGCCAAATTGGACGTATTGAAAGTCTGTGTCCCACACCCAAGTGACAAAACACCGATCGCCATGTGAGTTGCCATGTGTGAGCCATACGTTGTGTCGAGGTCATTACGTCCATGTAGAGATCTCAGAATACGCAGGACTTTTAGATCACATGTGCCCGCCATAACGGTTGCGCAGGATAGAGCCACAACGTCGAGACACATGCGGGCTGCGACTTGGACGCACTTGTCGTCGAAGGTTGCATTCGTCTTTTGATCTTTACATTGTGCGTAAAATCGGTGTAAGTACGATAGCAGCAAATCTCTAACGATGAGATTACTAGACCCAGCATAGCGTAATGCTAACGAAAAACAGAGTCCCGCTAGGATAGTGAGAAAAGGAAGATGAGTTGAATTGAGTGGTCCACGAGATGGATGATCGAATGATGGGGCTGTCGGTGTTTGTACGCGATGATGATAGCAACGAGGGAGATTCTTACGGATCCATTCATGGCTTGGTTCGATCCCCGACCATAAGATCAAGTGTTTAGCTATCGTACGTAGTAGGAGTATATCGGGGCGGATATAATCGAACTGCAGGGTCGCGTCTGGCACGTCTATTTTTCGTGCCACTATATGGTCTTCTGATTTCATATAGATAAGAGCAATGGCGACAACAGCTGCAGCGCTTGATCTGTCGAGGATGTGAACCTGTTCCACTTTCTTCGTCGCGGAGGCTAAAGTGATTAGTTTTTCTGTAATGCGCATATCATGAAGTCCTTTTAAATCTGTCCCTTTGCCCAAGTTGATGAAACCAAGGGCGAAACCAGCTGCCAATCGATAGCATTCAGTTCGTAGAGGCTCGTCTTCATCCTCATTTCCGACATGCTCAATTTCTGAAATCATAATCTCACTCATGCGGCGATGCTGACTATTGCAGTACAATAAACCAATACCCATGATGCCCGTTGTCTGCGTAAGGGGTGAAAGATTCAGCTCCGCAGCCCCCCTTGGTAGCATCCGGGTGACATGCACAGATAGCAGACGAGTGATAAGTGAATCCATTGTGCCAAGGTAAGATGCCGCGAGCCCCAAAAGTAACCCAATGGAAGTCATGGTATGTTTTGGCGTTAAATATTTGAAGGCAACCCACTTGGCTACATCTTTGAGGTGTCCATTGAGACCCAGCGCTAATAGAAACCCAGCGTGTCGGTTATTGAGGTCATTACCTGGTTTGTTGTATATTATCCATGATGTGTCTATTCCTTTAGCGTCACGAGAAATCGATAAGCCAGCAGCGACACCAGAATGAAAAAAAGCCCAGGCTATCCTTTCCTCTGTGAATAACGACTTGTCAACGCCGACGGTCACATTCTGAGGCCTCACAGTACAGTTCAAGACGAAGCCATGCATATGGAACTTTTGTGTTAGTAGCGGAAATCGGAGCCCATAGTTCATGAGACCACGGCCAGCTGGGATAGATAGAGTGTTGGTGGCAAGTCTTGTGACTAACTCCTTTTGCTGTTCGAGGTAGAATGTCTCGCTCCATTCTGGGAGAGGATCCAGTCGTATAGAACGGGGCTTCGTTGTGTTGAGTAGCAGTTTGGTTTCGTCTAGACGGCGGTCCTCTTTGAAAATGGCCCTGATAACCTCCTGCTTATCACTTTCAGCAGCATCGTCCGCCGGTATATCGTTGAACTCCATCACATTTTGACAGAGTGAGTTGAAGTCCCATGAAGCATTATGAGTTGGAGTCTAAAGAAAATTGTTAGTAGTAGAAGTGAATGCAATAAAAGTGCTTACAAGTACGGTAGTGGAATAATTTCGGTAGCGGGTTGTTGGTAACAATATCGAGCCGACATCAGCTCTGTCGATTAACTCAAGTATTCCCCTAGACCACTCTGGAGGCGGATTTGGCTGACACTGAGTAATTGCGTCTCGAAGAGGAACAAGTATAGCTTCTGGCAGCGATTCCAAGATTTTACTTGTGATTTCACTTTGATGTATCGCCTGAACAAAAGCTGTGGGCGAATGTCTGTTCGAATCAAGCTTACGGAACAATTCGTCAAATATCTTTATTCGGGACAAATGTAATGGTATGAGAATTTTACCAACGGCGGGCATCGTCATTTGTGATTTGTCTTGAGAAAACCCTGTCCCAAGCCAATCTAGAACACTCCAATGCGTGGGCGCTGGGGGTAGTGCGCTAGTCGTTATTACTTCCACATCGCTTGGATGATCTAGCCAGTCGAATGGCATCTCGAGTTCGTATAGTTGTACCCATTGAGTCCACCTCATCCACCTTGCTATTTGGAGCAAAACGGCACGTAGGTCAACTAATCCAGGTGAATTTGTGTTGGGCACTGTGATATTAAGTTTCTGTTCCTCAAGCAAAAGATGCAAGCCTATGAAAATAGCCTGGGCATGTTCAAACCGGGTGCGTTCATCCACTGACAAGGTAGTTGGTAGAAACTCATATGGCCCTTCACTGCCATCCGCACGATGTGAAGACATGTATGCCCAAGCAGTCTTTGTTTGTTGTGTGAGGAAATTGATTTGGTCGGTATCGAATCCCGACTTGAATAATGACTGAGGCGAATCATCTTCTTCCATCATCCACTGCCATGCATTTGTCTCCGTCCAGGACGGATGAGTCAACGAGCCCGGAGTTTCATGGCTACACATTGTATCCCAATCAGCGAGATCGATGCGGGCGCCACTGCTGGATCTCAAGAAACTTCGCGATCTTTTACGCGGTGGTTGACTGGGAGTGTCGGGCTTGATCCGTATTCCTAAAGCGAGATACATCATAAGGATTTGAATAACGATGGCAGACCATTCGAAATCAAATACTTCGGCGTTCTGGCCACGATTCCATGCTATGATATCCCACCAACCGGCAAGCAAATGGTCCGTAAATGGCGACGGCAGAATCGAACGAAGGATTTTGAGAATTTTACGGACTTGAGGAGATGCAGGTTCAAGTTGTATCCTTATTTGATGTAGCTGCATACTGTCCCCATCTAAGACGTCGACAACTCCACGTAGTTTTGAATGTCGCATGCCCGCAATTTCTCCCTTGACCGGTGTAATGGCTCTCCTAATGCCAACCTCTCTATTTATTAGGCTTCCACGATAGGCAAGGGTACGCATGTTTGCAAGCGACAACTTATTCGGTAGCACTATAGGGGTGAAATGACCCCAAGGCGCCTGTATACTTAAATGTCGTTGCCCATTACTAGCTCGCGACAGCATGAGAATCATGGATATGTCCCCATCAACTATCTTGCAGGAGTCTATGACATCTTGTGCCTTTTTGAGCTGGCCAAACGTGAAGACTGGTCTGCTAAGTTTGGTTGTTTCGGATGAGGGTGTTCTTTGGAATTGCAAGTATAATGTGAGAAGTTGGAGGCGTTTCTCTATCGGATCTTGTAATCCAACTAGAACTTGCTGGCGCACTACGTCATCAACGATGACTTGAGGTCCTGCTACACAAAACACTTTGGTTTGCTTGCGCGCTGGATGTTTTGAGAGGGAATACCGTACGTTGCTGTTATCAATAGGTATGGTGTGAATTTTTGTAAATAGCATTTCTTGTGCAAGACTATCGAAGTCGTGGTCATCAAGCCCCATATTGTGAAAACCTTCGAAGTCCCCTCCAGCTCGTAACTCTTCTAGGAGAGTATCAACAGGCGCTTCTAGGAAGTTTCCAGGCAGATGTATGCCATGGGTATGATTTGCACTTAAACTTGGGCCGGCAAAGATGCCGCTTGTACGATTCCGCTGGCTGCCATATGATGTGTCTCTTCTAACATGAGGGTGGTTCGGTATCTGTGGCTGGTCGGCGAAGCCGGTTCTCTCGTGTGATGCGGATAGATCAGCCCTAGCCAACATCGAGCTCACGCGGCGCGATGTTCGACGGGTCACACCGGATTCTTTGTCGAGGCCCAACGATGACTCTAATTTCTCCAAGGCCCTATCATTCTTTTCGACCTTTTCACTTTTCCTTGGCCGCTTCCCGGGGAGCGGGGCACCAAAACTCTCCTTGAAGTTGGGTTGCAAAGGAGTAGCGGCACCACTCGGAATGCCTGGCTGCATAGAACTACGACGTGGTCCCGACTTCCTCCGTTTGGGTTTGCGACTAGCAATAAAAGGATCACCATTCGGAAGATATGAAAGCCGCCAAACCGTATACATTGATGTATCCCTATTCGCTGTCACAGCAAGAATTATCTTGTCGTCCTTACTTTGCGCAGGAGTGTCTGTGAAGATTTCCTCGATATGAAGGATTTCTTCAGATCGGTCGAGAAAATGTGGCGACTTATCAGCTTGTTTCCGGCTTTTGCTCTTGGTCGAGCGATCTGGCTGGGTGACGACTAACCCCAGGTCTAGTAAAGGGTCTGTCAAGGTGACAAGACGGGGCCAGTGAGAATCGCTCCTGTCCTCAGTCACCTCCCATAGATTCTCTACTTGGGAGCTAAGCCTCAAGGGCAGGGCCCTTGGCTTGCCCAGGCCTTCGATGCTGAATGTGGACTGCTGCGAAGCTCGAGCAGACATAGGAGAAAGCTGATTAGAGAGGAAGGAGTTCGGAGGAACGCGGGGAAACTTGAGACTGGCAGCGACTGAGATATCAGCTCGATACTTGCGCTGGATCACGACACCCTGAGGCGCGGCACATGCCGACTCGACCTCGAAGGGCATATGGACAACATGACTTGTTCCATCGAGAAAGTAGATGTGGGCTTGGGTCTTGAGAAACACAACCAAAGCCCTTGATAGCTTCTGGGCGGGCAGGCGGCGTTCTGGGGTGGTTCCTGGAGGGGGGTTGTGTTCAGAAACGGGAAAGTAAGTCAGCAAGGCTTGGGTTATGGGTTCCTTCTCGAGCTTGAAGCCGAAGCACTTGCGGAAAATGCACCCTCTGGACCATATCACGGCATCCTTGGTCACCAGAAGCTCGTCCTCGGCGTCGTCATGGGCTGTGCGGTCAATAGTAATATCCCACTCATAAGACGAGGGCGATGGACTCTCGGGCAATAGTTGCTCCTGGATAGCATATTCAAGGGCCGTGGGCTGGTGCAGCCCAAGGGACGTCACCGAAGCCATGTTGGCCTAAGTGAAGCCATTGATTTTTGGTTTCCAGATGAGGCAGAACAGAAAATCTAGGCTCGATACTTCTCACGGTAAACAGATCTTATGGAGTCTCAAATTTAGTGTAAGAGCGGACGTTGAAAAAGCACGCCCAATGGAGGGAGGGAGGCATGGGTTACCTAAACGCGACAACAACCTACAGGCAAGGTGCAGGACCCTCAAGGTCGTGGGTGATTGGTTGCCCACTGATAAAGAGCTCTAGCCTAGAACGTTTTAGCTAGGTTGTCTATGCCCCCCAATAGCGGCACTGTAATCTGTACTTCGTGCATGCCTCCTATTGCATTATTGCATGGGTACCTGCTCTGACGTAGCTCACTGACTCAACTGACAGCAGCAACCCCAGCTCCAGGACCAGCTTGTCCATCCAACCTTGGGCCATCAACCACAACCAATCCCAGGCAACAAAAGCCAAAAGCGCGCATTTGCTGCCACAGCTTTGCAGCATGCTGCGAGCCCGCCCAACCGATCACTCGTCATGACAGAGGCAAAGCCCAAAGTGGGCAACAACGAGCATCTCAATCCCGTCAACGCGACCTCTCGACCCGCGCACACCGCCGAGGGTAGATACGCTCAAAGCGCCCATGAAGCTGACAATGGTGCAACGCCCAAAGCTGCGGCTGGCATCGCTGTAGATTCGGGTGAAGATGATGGGGAGGTAGATAAGGAGGCTACTGAGAAAGAGGGAGTAGGCGCCGAGGAGGTGCAAGAGGACGACAACGAAGAAGAGGAAGCCGAGGAGGAAGAGGAAGAGGAAGAGGAAGAGGCAGAGGCAGAGGCAGAGGAAGACGGTGAGGAGGACGAAGACGAAGAAGATGAAGACGAAGACGAAGAGGACGATGACGAGCCGAGGCTGAAATATGCCCGCCTTACGCAGCACCTGGGGACCGTCTATAGGAACGGCGACTCGACGAGTGCCTTTCTTGTTGCTGGCGACAAGATGATCGTCGGCACGCACAAAGGAAACGTCGTAATGAACCCTTGACTCCCACCCGGCTGCGCTGCGCCCCAGGAATCGAGATGCTAACAACTGCCTAGCACGTCATTCAACTCCCCACGTTCCAATCCCTAATCGCCTACCATGCTCACGATGCCTCCGTTACGAGTATCTCCATCTCGCCTTATCCTCCACCCGCGCTGCCACCCACTTTGAAACCTGAAGCAATAGCTAGAGCCACGGCGCAGGCTGCAAGCCGCCCTTCATCACGGCACACCGAATCCTCCCCTACACAACAGGCGCGGAAAGCGCGAGAGCTCCCACAAGTCCCTAACCTCCCATCGAACAATATATTCATTGCGACCTCATCTATGGATGGTCTTGTTCGTGTGCAATCCCTGATCGACCTCAAAGACTGCCAACTAAGGAACTTTGCTCGCCCGGTACAAGCCGTCGCTGTGTCGCCAGAATACAAGAGCGACAGAACCTACCTCTCCGGCGGCCGTGCCGGAAACCTCGTGTTAACTGTTGGCGCTCCGCAAGGGCGAAGCACCTCAACAACTGTTGGCACAGCTGCCGCTGCCGCTTCGGGGTGGCTCGGTAGTATGGGATTGGGTGCTAATACAGGAAAAGACACTATCCTGCATTCTGGAGAAGGGGCTATTAGTGCCATTAAGTGGTCGTTGTCTGGTAAATACGTCGTATGGCTGAATGAGCACGGTATGAAAATCATGCGTACCAAGATGCATCTTGAAAGCGCGGATGCTGAGGACGCTTGGAAACGTATCGGCCACATAGACCGTCCTCAGACAGAGGAGTGGGAGGAGATGGCTGGGTTCTGGGAAGGGCGCGCTGAGTGGGTTGATGATCAGGCCATCGGCAGCGACGATGATGAAGCAAAAGAAGATGGTGTTTCGGCAGCGCTATCGCCCGCTGCTTCGAGACTCGCCCTCCAAGCGAAGCACCACGATAAGAGCATCGAACGACTCATAGTTGGATGGGGTGGCACCATTTGGATCATTCATGTCCATCCAGGAAGTGTCAACGCCAATAAGAATGACGCGCAGAGATCGGTTGGTCGAGCGGAGATTGCAAAAATGTGAGTAGTTCAATTTCTTAACTGGCGCTCTTCGGCTTGCTAACCTTACAGATTGCGCATGGATTGTATTATTTCTGGCATTTCGTTATATACCCAAAAACTGCTTTTGGTTCTTGCTTACTGTAACCCCGAAGACGAGGAGGAGAACGCCGACAGCAAACGAAAGAAATCAGGCTCGGCGCAAGGCCACGAAGCCCGTCTTTCGAAAACATCTAGCGGCAGTGGGCCTTCCAGTGGTGTAAAACATCGGCGAAACGCGCTCCAACCGGAGCTCAGACTCATTGATCTTGTTTCACAAGCTGAGGTGGACAAAGAGAACCTACCAGTCAACAATTTTCAGGGTCTATCCTCAAATGACTACCACCTAGGTGTATTACCTGCTGGCAGAGCCGCCTCCGTAGTTGCTTCAAGGGGTGCACTGGAGGCGCTGGCTGGGTTTGGCAATGAGATGTGGAACGTTGCTATCAATCCCATTTCACTTTTCAGTTCTGGGGCAAGCATTAGGAGCAAAAACAGTAACGACGCCGCATCAAGAAGTCAGGTGGGTGTTACTCTAAATAACGCACGAGTTGGGTCGCCTTCAACATCCCAAACAGCACATCCAAATCTTGTAAAACCAGGCGCGAAACTCTTTATCCACAGCCCCTACGACTGCATACTAGCTACTAAAAGAGATTTAAGCGACCATCTTGCCTGGCTGCTGGAGCGTGAAAAATACCAGGACGCATGGAAGCTTCTTGATGAGCATCCTGAAGTTTTGGCGGCTTCTGAGAAGCTTGATGCTGGTTTTTCCTTCACGCCAGACCGAAATCTCTCGACTACGGATGAATTCGGTGAAGAAACCTCTTCAATTATCGAACCACAAAAGATGTTCATCACTCCTGTTGAAAGAGAGAAGCAGCGAATAGGTGAGCTCTGGATTCAAGAGCTTTTGGAAGATGGCGATTGGGCCAAGGCGGCCAACATCGTGGCCATGGTAGTGAAAACGCCAGATCGATGGGAGAAGTGGGTATATACATTTGCGGGAGCGAAAAGGTTTGATGAGATCGTCAATTACATACCGTCAGAACCCATGCATCCACCTATTCCCGGTACTATATATGAGATCGTGCTGGGGCATTACTTGCGGACTGATAAGCCTCGTTTCAAGGAATTGCTTGATCGCTGGGGCCCAGACCTTTTCAGTGTCGAGGAAATCGCTACGGCGCTGGAGAACCAGCTGAAATTCCGCGACGTTCGCGAAGACAGTATCGAAGATGGCGAGAAAGGGCGTGACTGGCGTATCGTTATGGAAAGTCTGGCCCGCCTCCATGAAGCCAGTGGGAAATACCGAGATGCCTTGAAATGCTACATCAAATTACAGGATGCGGACTCAGCGATGAGGCTAATACGAGACAACCACCTTGCAGATGCCGTAGTAGACGATGTGGCGAGCTTCATCACGCTTAGAGTGCCCGAGTCCCGCTTGAGTCAAATGAGTGTGGAACAGCTCGCCGAGTCTACTTCAGAAGCGATAACATTACTTGTGGATGAAACCCAACGAGGCCTCATCCGGCTTGAGACTGTGGTATCACAGTTGGAGCAGAAGCACTTGGACCTATATCTTTACTTTTATCTTCGCGGCCTTTGGCGCGAACATCGAGAACGACCGGTCGATGAAACAGTGTCGCTTATCGACGAAGTCGCGGACTTGGCCGTTCATATTTTTGCCCTCTTTGATCGTGACCTTCTCATGGACTTTCTCAAGGTGTCAACGTCTTATGCCTTTGAGAAGGCAGTTCAGGAGTGCGAACATGCCAACTTTGTCCCAGAACTTGTCTATCTATACTCTAAGACGGGGCAGATGAAACGGGCACTTTATCTCATTATTGACAGGCTTGGGAACGTCTCTCAAGCCATTGCGTTTGCGAAAGAGCAGGATGATCCTGATTTATGGGAAGACCTCCTAAAGTACAGCATGGACAAACCACGCTTCATCCGGGGTCTGCTAGAAGAGGTTGGGACTTCGATCAATCCCATCACTCTCGTGCGACGCATTCCAGAGGGCCTGGAAATCCCTGGCCTTCGAGAAGGATTAAAACACATTATGAAAGAACACGAAATTCAATACAGCATCTCGTCAGGAGTGGCTCGAGTCCTCAGGTCGGAGGTGGTGGGTGCGCAACGTCAACTCCGTAATGGTCAACGCAAGGGAATCAAATTCGACGTCGTCTTTCGCTCGCCTAACCATCTAGATGTTGAGACTAAAGACGTTTCGAAGACCCAAGTTCCAGATCTCATGTCTCCAACAGATACACCGCAGACAAATGGGTTAGGCACCCCAACTGATCCCGCAGCAAAGTCAGCCGCCTCAACCTTCACTAAATCCAATCATCAACCTGACCATGACCATAGGGAGGTTCAACCTGGTCATTGCGCGAAGTGCCACAATCCGTTTTCCGAATGGGAAACGGAGACAATGGTAGGGTTTGCGTGCGGCCACGTATTCCACATCACGCACCTGCTCGAGGCCCTGCACCCAGGAGAAGATGTCGATCCAGCTATTATCGGTAGTGGCGAGTCTGGGCGGTCGCGGGGCGGGAGATTTGTCAGAAGCAAAGTCACACATGCCCGTCTCCTTCGAGATCGCGTCGAGAGTGGCTGTCCGGTTTGTAAGTCCAAAAGAGACGTCGTCGGGCAGGCAAGTTACGTATAAACTAGCGTCCGAAATAGCATCTACCGGCGTTTGTGGGGAGTAGGATTATATATCATGCCATTTTAACTGTGCCTAGTTAATGAATACTACATCTTGATATCCAGGATCATGCCGTGCGTATTGATACTGTTGAACGTATGATCATAAGGTTTAGGGTCTTAGCATTATGAAGCTAGGGCTCTAGTAAGCTCGTGGACTGACTCCTGGCCTTAGGTTGTATGGCGTTTAGGAGGGCATGACTTGCGGGAACAGCTGTCACACGGATCAGCCACAGCCACGGCCACAGGCAACTAACTGATGCGCGATTCGGCGATAGAACTGTTCGGGGTTTGAAATATTCGGAATGATCGTGTTTGTCTGATGCTGTGGAACAGGACCTGAAATTACTGAAGCAAGCAAGCGCGAGACTGTCCGTGTATATAGACCTAGGTTCGCCGCGAGAGCTGAAGGGAGAAAGCCAGACTTGTATGGCCTCCTTAACGCCCAAGAAGATTATTGCAAATTGAAGACCCCTTTCCAAGCCCTAGACCTCTAGCCCTTGTTACAACAGCGATATGCAGTAAAATCCCAGGTTGGACTCTGGGGGTCTAATTGCCTTGCGAGAGTCTGTTAAAGGGGCGGCGTCTTATCGGTCTAATTTCTATGATCAGAGTTACGAAAGTTTAGCTCAGCGACGGGACCGTTATGGGCATGTTGGGGAGGGTAGGACAAGGAATTATTGGGCATCTGACCGTGTCCAAGCCACATGGCTGCTGATGGCGAAATGCTCATTCACTTCTTTCAGCAGCCTGATCAAAACTCGGCATCAAATACAAGGAAAGGTGCTAGCTAAGCTATCTTCTAGACAGAAGCACTTTGAGGTCCGTGATTTTGTTTTCGTCAAAACAGTCCCATAAAGTTTAGTATCTCATCGACCCTAAAACTCGCAAACACGTACCCTAGTAATCAGCCGTGTGTGACTGCATCTTACAAATGCAGACAACTACCCATGAGGCAACTGTATTGTACTCACCCTATGCATGAAGCTAGGATGCCATATTAAGCCTCTCGGGTGACTGCATCCTCCGATCAGAGTGTTTGAGGCATGTGCAATGTCATTCGCGCACCTATCGGTGTCACCTCGGGAGCCTGCTTCTTTACAGCCCTTTGCGCGTCGTAAATGTGAGCTATTGGGCTACAGTAGGTCGATTTTATATGTGAGATGGGAACGTACATGGCAATGTTGGGTATGTCCCATGCTTCGAGTCTGTGGAGTCGGAACACCTCGAGCGAGGCTCCGCACGTTCAATGACGCCTTAAAACTGACAACTTGGAGGCAATGTCTCAGCATCAGAGTCTCTCGACAGAGTATCATGTCTTGTATATTGTTAAAAGGCCCAAATTAGAGTATCATATCAGCATGTTTCAGGCCATGGCGATAGGATCTCACAGTCACCCCCCTTCAGCGCATGCGGAACGAGGCTCGGCCCTCCTCACACTAACCGTGACCCGCTCCTCAGGGGTCCAGGTGGCAACCATTGAGCTTGGTAACAATAGCAACGACCCATCACCTAACATCGCAGTCGAGTCCCCAACAGCGCCCGACCCCCCACCCCCAGCTGATTCCAACGACGATGGCGGGGCATCTGAGGGCACTGTCATAATCGTGGTCGTGGTACTCTTTATCTTGTTTTTTCTCTTCATCGCCTTCTGCGTGTGCCGGACCCGACGAAAAGGAGGTGGTTTCTGCGGCGGAACGCCGGGCCGACGGGGGCCGAGAGGATATCCGGGCGAGCAAGGCGTGCCAGTATGTTCATTTGCCCCATATATGCTTTAATGGTGACCGGAGAAGCTCATACGCGTTTGTGTAGGGGATAGGAGTACCCGGACAACAAGGACTGCCTGGACCACGAGGAGAACCCGGGCCACAGGGATTACCAGGATTACAGGGAATGCCTGGGTCTCAGGGGCCGGCTGGGGAGAACGGCGAAACTGGACCGCGAGGGCCACGGGGTGAAATGGGACCAGCTGGAGGTGAGACTTATCAACATGAACATCTGGGGGTCTTTCTCTACCTAACGCTAATCGACGTTATCCAGCTCGCGGAATCGCAGGGCCAAGAGGAGAAATGGGTGAGTTAACTCAATGGGTGGCTAGGTAGGAGCATATCACAGTTGCTGACAGTGATGACTTCTTGTAGGCTCGACTGGACCTCAAGGTTGTGACGGACCACAGGGCCCAGAAGGGCAAGTCATAATACTATCGGTGACACTATTTTTATAGTTGTCCCTTATTCCTTCTTTAGCTGACTTGAGACCATAGTCCGGTTGGTCCAATAGGCCCTGTCGGCCCGCTTGGTCCTGTCGGTGGAGATGGTAGAGATGGTAGAGATGGTAGGGATGGTAGGGATGGTAACAATGGCGAACGGGGTGAGCAAGGTGAGCGTGGGGAACTTGGTGTGCGAGGTGAGGAAGGTCCTCCAGGGTATGACATCCGTAACTCGGGCAAACTACTCATAAATACGAACTCTGACACAAAATTAACAGAAGCAACGGCGATGTTGGACCACCTGGGCCACCCGGGCCACCCGGGCCACCGGGGCCATCGGGACCATCAGAACCATCTGGGCTACAAGGAACTCCGGGTGTGAGAGGATCGAGAGGCAGTCCTGGGTAAACGCTAACAGCTCTATGTTCCGTGGCAATTCACGCTGATCAGGAAGTACAGACCACAAGGCGAGAGAGGGCCACGAGGACATGAAGGGCCCAGTGGCAGTGATTTTGGTCTCAGGAGCCGTCCAAGGGGGCAGAGTGGTAGCTGTAATTGTGGATGTAACAGGTATGGTGGGGGGCAGGGACACGGGTGTAAAGGAAAGGGGAGCTGTGGTGGGGTCAAATGTTGTTGCAAAACGAAGCGTTGTAGTGGAAGTAGATGCTGTTGCGATAGGTAGTGAGTGGTAGCTTTCCTTCCCAGGGGGAAGTGATTTCTTCTTCTCCTTTAATGCATAATGCAAGTGAGTACTACCTCCTTCGTTGACAGAGATGAACATGTTCAGGGAAGAGGAGATCAAATTAGATCGATTTACTAAATATCGTGCCTATCGTCAATACAATACACACACTAGTCTACACACACCCTTGGCTTGAATTGATTGGATCATCTTGACTAGGGATGTTCTCAATATGCATGTCTCAAAGACTCTAAGCTTATAGGTATAAATATATTAATTGACGACGGAATACTACCTAGGTCCAGCATAGAACCCCGCATTTCGACCCTATCTACCTCATTTCCAGGAGCTGTTCCGTATCCACTTGTATGCCGTCGGACCGGGCACGAAGATAATAGCAATGCTACCTCAAGCCTCAACCCAATGTATGACATGTCTACATACGTGCAAGTACAATCAATACGTACCTATCAGGCAGTTGTGTGAGTTACGTACTACAAGGCAGCAATCCTTCACATCGAATGCGCGGCTATGATTCGTGGTCTTAGTATGCACGAAGGCTTTGCCGACAAAATGCGGGCGGCGCCGGCAACCTCGTATTTGAAATCCGGCGTGGGGGCGTCGGGGAAGGTGGGGAATTTCTGCCTCGATCTTGCAACTTCTCAGCCTCCTTCAACGTCCATTGCGCATTCCCGTATTCCCGCATTCCCGCTGCTCCGCGTCCACGGCTCACCGGAACATACGCCGGCACTAGTCTGCCTCCCGAAGCCGTCTCAGGAAATCTTCCACTTTCCCCGGGCCTGCCTATCTGTCTGCTTGCTTTTCTGTCGGAGTTCGGAGCCGCGAAGGGCAAAGAACCCGCCAGCCGAATAAATGGCCTCCTCTATCCACACTAACCCGGATGCGCGGGGTTGGACCCACGAGGGCTCCCGGGCGAAGAATGAGGGCACCGTGCTGGCTTTTCACGAGACCCTGCCCGACTACAACAAGACGCCGCTGCACTCCCTGCCAGAGACGGCGCGCGAGCTGGGGCTCGGCCACGTGCTGGTCAAAGACGAGTCGGATCGTTTTGGTCTGCCGGCCTTCAAGATCCTCGGCGCGTCCTGGGCCGTCTACCGCGCCGTGGGCTGGCACCTCGGCATTCCTGTTGCCGAGGGCCAGATCCCCATTGCAGAGCTCGGCGCGAAAGCCCGCAAGGCCGGCGTTGAGATCGTCACGGCCACCGAGGGCAACTGTGGCCGCGCTATCGCCCGCATGGCCAAGTATATGGGCCTCACCGCGCGCGTATGGGTACCTGGCTACATGTGCGAGGAGACGCGTGAGTTGATCCGCGGTGAAGACGCCGAGGTCATCGTGCATGAGGGTAGCTATGACGATCTGATACCGATCGTGTCGGAGGAGGGCGAGGACAGGGATACGATCCTCATTTTCGATGTCAGTTTTGAGGGATATAGTGATATACCAAAGGTAGGTGACGAAATCATCCCATATTATGACGAGGAAGAGATGCCGGGATTAGCGAGGGCTTTGACTACTTGGAAACTTGACTGATATGTCTGGTAGTATTTTGTGCAAGGCTATGGTACAATGCTCGCAGAGGCGGATCAGCAAGTCCTCGAGGCGATAGGCCAAAAGGCTGCAACTCACACCGTGGTACCGTGTGGCGCGGGTTCAGTAGCTGAAGCTGTCACAGCACACTACAAGGCGCCGGGGCGAGAATCTAGGGCCGCGATAATAGCCGTCGAACCTACGAATGCGGGGTGTCTACACGAGTCACTGAAAGCGGGTCAATCAGTCATCATTCAGACCGGAGAAACAATAATGAACGGTCTGAATTGCGGGACGCTATCCACGACGGCATGGCCGGTGCTAAGGGCCGGAATTGACGCGAGCGTTACCATCTCAGATATCGAATCGCACAAGGCGGTGCAGGCGCTAAAAGCTGCCCAGATCTCGGCTGGCCCTTGTGGTGGTGCTGCCCTGGCCGCCTTGAGGAGTGTGTGCGCCGATGCCGAGGCAAAGGAGAAATTAGGCCTAGACGAGGAGGCAGTTGTTGTTCTATATTGCACGGAAGGCGAAAGGGACTACCCAGTCCCAGAATAGATGCGGTTGTAGCCTCACGACAGCAAAGATAAACTGGAATTATCGGGTCGTCTCTTGTGGGTTGGGTCAAGGGTATATGGTTGCAACAAAAATATGGGTGGTCGAAGGGACCGGAACATTTAACAGCGGGCATGCGAATCCTGGGACAAGAACAACGATTAAAGCAGGCGTCTAGAGAGGATACAAAAGTTGGACCAAGGGCCACATCCATCGCGGATCGTTTGCAGGTGATACTTCTTCACCTTCACCTTCTTCATCTCTCTATTTTTTTTCTTTTGTACACTGGTGAGCCACCCGCAAGCGCCTCGCATTTAGAGATATTATACAATTGTGTCATAAGGATGGCCTTTTTCTTATTCGTGAAGCGACCAACCGTCGATCAGTCTTCATAGATGGCATATTCGTACATTGCTCTTACTGGTGGACCAACTGTCGCAGCCCCCTTCATGGTGTACGCTCAGGCTCCAGTCCATCGTCTGATTGCATCTTACATTCCACCCTTCCCATATCTTAGAAACCCATAGTGTGTAAGAAATTTACTACTTCGTCGTGCTTATGACCCTGCAGCAAGGCGACGGTTAGTATCACTCACCCAAAGAGATATCAAACTAGATTTGTGACTCACCCTTATCACTATATGTCTCGTCACGCTATTTATGGAAACGTCGCCGTCTGGTAGTTGTAACGCATCCTTGATGTCTTGCTTCAGGGCCTGTAGGTCGCCCTCGGTGTTTTTGAGTAGCGTGATCTTGAGGTTTCCGCCGCGCTTCTTTTTGTGATATACGCTCAAATTGTTCAAGTTATTGCGGCTGACAAAGTAGGGTAGCTGTCGAGGGGCATTTGGCTTTGCAGGAGTTGGGATTGTGGCGGGTTCGGAGGCTGTCGCATCTGGTGTGGTTGCCAGCGTCCGGATGCAAACCGGGCTGAAGGTGCCTAATCGAGTGGATATTGATGCAAAGCTTGCAGCCCGCGCCGTCAGCGGCCGTAGAGATCTGAATAGCATGGTGTTGTGCGGGATAGGACATGCAGCAGGCGATTAATTGTCGGCATCGTGATCTAACTATCCGCTTTAGATGGAAACATTTCAATTGTACTGTGTTGTCTACAGTGTTCTTGTGAAGATTACGGTGGTTTAGCGTACCACGATAAGATACTTAGGTACCTAAGCCACATTTGAGTAACTCAGTCCCATTGGAACTCTCGCCAGTGTCGTGGTCAGCCACAGCAGCCCACAGTTGGTTGGTCCTGTCGTAATCCCACAATATGGACCAAAACCATATCTGCCCCTCCAAACCTCTAAGCCCAGATTTTTCTGCGCCCCCGTCACCGCACCGCATCGCACCACCAGATCGATCGCATCGGCGGCACCTTTTACCACCCGGCCTCCTACCGTCGTTATTGCCTTCCAATCGGCCGTCGTGAGCCATAACCATCCAATATGGCGGATTACGATCTCTTGCCGAAGCTTCTCCCCTACCTCGACCGTCACCTCATCTTCCCTCTTCTCGAGCACTCGGCCAACCGCCTCCCCGAAGATGCTGACGATGCCGCCCTTCGGCCCATCACCAAGGCCAAATACGAACTCCTCAAGTCAACTAATATGACTGACTTTGTTGGAAACCTGAAGGCCGAACTCGAGGGCCTCGACCAGCCCCCAGCCGAATTCGACGAAAAGCGACAGAAAGTCATTCAGCGTCTGGAGCAGTTCGAGGAGAGCACCAGCAAGCTCACTGATTTGCTTGGGCGGGAGGACGTTGTCGGAAACCTCCGAAGTGACAAGGTTGCCAACTTGGAGTTTTTGAAGAACGAGCATGATGTATGAGTGTAACAAAACCCCCAAACCAGCCCGGTCCATGCTGACGCCCAGTAGGTGACGATCGAGATGGTCAACGCGCTCTACGACTTCGGCAATTTCCAATATAGCTGCGGCAACTACGGCGCTGCTGCCGACCTGCTTTACCAGTTCCGTGTGCTCTCCACAGATAACGACAAGGTTGCCGCGGCGACATGGGGGAAGTTTGCGTCCGAGATCTTGACCACCAGCTGGGAGGCTAGTGTCGAGGAGCTCAACAAGGTGAAAGAGAGCATTGATACAAAGCTGTTCAACAACCCCCTAGCCCAGCTCCAACAGCGGACTTGGCTGATCCACTGGGGCTTGTTCCCTCTCTTCAACGACGACAAGGCTCGCGACCAGCTCCTCGACCTCTTCTTTAGTCCCGCCTACATTAATACCATTCAGACTAGCAGTCCATGGATTCTGCGCTACCTGACAGCCGCCGTTATCACGGGCCGGAATCGTACACGCAATTCTGGCCAGCACCAGAAGCAACTCAAAGATATAATTCGTATTGTCAAGCAAGAGGCCTATGAGTACACAGATCCCATCACTGACTTTGTGCGTGCTCTTTATGTCGATTTCGACTTTGAGGAAGCTCAGCGCCAGCTATCCCTTGCCGAGGAAGTTTGCCGATCCGACTTCTTCCTTCTTGCTGCCGCCGACACTTTCGTCGACTCGGCTCGCCACTTGATCTCAGAAAGCTATTGCAAGATCCACGCCCGTATTGATATCAAGGATCTGAGCACGCGGCTGGGTCTTGGTCAAGATGAGGGCGAGAAATGGATTGTCAACCTCATCCGCGACACTCGAGTCGACGCCAAGATTGACTACAAGGAGGGCACAGTGGTGATGAACCATCCTCCTAGCTCCGTCTATCAGCAAGTTATCGAACGAACAAAGGGTGGATTTTTCAGAACTCAAGTTCTCAGCGCCGCCGTAGCACGTTAGAAACGTGCTGCCTGGTTATAGTTGGGAAGGATGCTCGATACCCATTCAGTAGAGCGAGTAGACTAGAGGTGGCTGCGTGAAATAGGAACATGCAGCGACAGCACGGGAAAAGCTTGGGTTTCTCAATGACATGCATGAGCGGCGTCTGGGGTTCTGGTACAATTCAAGGCGGTAGATATGTATGGTATGTTTGGTTTTTGAAATCATTCTTAATACAAGGAGGCTTTCTAAGCTCACAGAATGAGCTTCACTCTATTCATTTGATTCTCGTGTTGTGCAGTACTTAGGACTCGAATCGTTGGTCATTTACATTCAAAATGAGAAAAAACTACACCACACAGGAAAATTACTCTATTTTGATGGCCATATTGCCATTGTTTTGTGCATCTCTCAATCTTTATATACAAACGAGATAAATCACGTTCCTCGACATGCTATCCACACTATAAACTACACTCTACGAGAGAAACTTAGCTACTCACCGGTTATTGTCAAAGCTACTAGACAAGACTAACGACGTATCAGCCACTTAAATATAGTATAATGCATTTCAGGAACCCTGGAATTGGAGCCAAGTTGCTGCCTTTGATTGGTA
This sequence comes from Xylaria curta, assembly GCA_022495235.1. NCBI lineage: Eukaryota > Fungi > Ascomycota > Sordariomycetes > Xylariales > Xylariaceae > Xylaria > Xylaria curta. The sequence continues at coordinate 6,678 of MU376041.1, read as the reverse complement.
TTTCCTATCGGCCTTTAGCCGCCTCTCCTTTCCTCACGTTTTCGAGGATTGCATCAGCTAGTTGCCGACGTATGCGTTGTGGAAATTCGTGCCCACACTTCTCAAGAATAACAAGCGTTGCTCCTGCCACGTCGTCTCTCAAAGCCTCAGCATGCTGCATTGGAAAGATCTGGTCCTTTTCGGCGTGGATAACGACCGTCGGACACTTGATTGACTTGAGCGACTCGCGTGGCCACCTCGGACCCGACGCGTCGGAATGATTGAACTTGGTCCACATATTACCGCTTTCCTTCTCTCGCCGATACGTGATCTCGGAGTCCCGCCTTGACTCGGCCTTCTCTGCTTCTGAGGGCGGTTGAGTGGCCAAGGCGAGGTCAATACGCATGTATGCTCGGATCCAACCCTCATCGTCATCTTTGTCCTCGGGTAAATCAACCGCCTCACCTAGTAACCACTGCCCCTCTAAGTGTGTAGGTGGTAATTTATCAGTGGCAATTTGCTGGCGTCCGACTGGACTTGTGAGGATGAGACCCAGGCTGCGGACAATGTCGGGTAGGCGGACAGCCACCTGCCATGAGATAGGCCCGCCTAAACTCGCACCGACGACATGGACGTTATCGAGGTTCAGGTGCTTGATCAGGCCAACAGCGTCATCAACCATATCGCCAAGCGTATACACGGGAATGTCATCAGACGTTTTGGTAAATGAAGTTGAGAGGCCTGTATCCCGATGGTCGTAACGAATGACAAAGTGCGGATCGTCTGGGGGGTTGAGAAGCTGAACAAGTTCATCCGACTTCTGCGTCATGGCTGTACCGTGTCCTGAGATCATGAATATGGCTGGGTCCGACGGATTGCCGAAGACATGATAGCAAATCCGACAACCCGAAGGCAGTGTTACAAACTGGTCCTCAGCCATTATTGTATGTCAGGTTATTTAGCTACGAGAGATTATCAGTGTCGGATGCGCCGAGATAGATGTTGTTGTGTGTTTACAGCTAACCTTTGGTGCTTCAATATAAGTAATTATTTACCTCGAAGTGAATTTGCTTGCTGATTCTACAGTATTAAATAAGTGGCTCCATCACTTCTCACGCTGGGGTATAATGCACTTAGAAGGGAAGGTCGTATGAGGTGACTCATTCTCCCCGCCAATCTCACCAATATTTACGCAAACCTTCCATATGAGTGGCTTTACGCCGTTTCGTATTCGCACGTCTTATGAATTTTTGTTACGCTGAAGCTCGCTTAGTGGTGATCTGCGACCATCGGATAAGCAAATTATTATCGCTAGTCAGTGCTTCTTCAGGGCCCCAAAACACATGAGTATTGAAATCAAGTCCACTTGTGCAAACCATGCATTACGCGTTCAGTGTCGAGGTATGCCTGGCATTAACACCGTTCATGCGCTTCCTTTTATTTGCTTTATCACACCAATTAATACTCTAACACCTCTTGCGCACCGCAGACATGCTTCTTCGGGGCGCTAGAACTGCGACTATGTGCATGGCGACGGGCAGTAACCGTTGAATTTGAAGGCAGACGTGCTGGGAAACCCTCCCAGCTCTGGCCGTAGGTGGCAACAGCGTGAGCGATCGCCTTGGTGTTGACCTCAAACGGAAACTCAGCTAGGTTTGTCACGTTGTCCGCAGCCGAATGATAATTCTGGTCGTACTGTTCACCAGCGACTCCGCCATAAATAGTCACCTCCTCTTCTGTTTTGACACCATCGGCGCCGGTATCGAGGCCACTGCAGGGAATACCAGCATCGAGGAACGGACCGTAGTCGCTGCGACCGTTAAACTCGGCTCCGAAAGTTGTCAGACCCTTAGCAGCAAACCAGTCTTCGAACAGTTTCTCTGCCACGTCAGAACCAGGAGGCCCGCTGAGGTTGAAGCGACTCCCATCGCCATCATAGATGCCAAGATAGTAATTGGGAGACGCAATCATATCGAAATTTAGGTAAAGGCGGATCTTGGCGAGGTCTTGGGGACTCGAAGTTTCGACGAAGTGCTCAGCGCCCAAAAGTCCTTCTTCTTCAGCAGTCCACCAAGCGAACTTTACTTGAGAATTCGTTCGCCACTTCGAGAGTGCTTTGGCGACGGTCAGGAGTCCACAAGAGCCACTACCGTTGTCATTGATACCGGGGCCTTTGTCAACAGAGTCCGAATGAGCGCCTAGGAACAGGACATTCCCTGGGTCGCCGTACTTAGAGGTGGCGATAACGTTATGGCTGGTGCCCAGAGCTATGTACGCCCAGTAATCTCCAGAGCTGGTGACCGTCTCGCCGGCCTCGATACGCGCAGCAAATGCCAGGCCATCAGCGCGAGTAAGACCTCCCACAGGTATGAGGTCGTTGACACCACCGAGAGTGCCGGCAGCAACACCAACATCGCCATTATTGTATATCATCGCGGCAATGGCACCCTTAGCGCCAGCGTTGGTGATTTTTTGCACGAAGGTACAATCGCCTCGGGGGATGAGGGCCACCTTACCAGCAACGCTGTCGGGTATATCCTCCTAGTGATAATGTTAGTAGATGCACAGAACCTCGGCTATTAGACCATCTCTAGGACTTGTTATCCTATCTGGTGATCAAGGAGGGAGTAGGAAACAGAAAACATGAATCATCACCATCATGACTTACTGGGTCGCAGCCAAGGTTGGCCACATTAGCTAGAGGCACATCGGTCCAAGTGCCATTGTTACCAAACTCGAAGGAGTCGGTAGCAATATCAACACCATCGACCGAAAATTCTTGAAAGGAAGCAAACGTAACTTCCGTGGTATATTCTTGGAGTTCGATCGCATAATAATCGCCAAGAGCTTCAAGAGTGTCCGTGAAATACTTGACAGTATTCAGGTGACCTTCGGAGCCATGGACCTGCACAAACGTTATTAGTGTCTAAGTCAACTGTAAGATAGCTAATTATTTTGACCTACTCGGTTTCGGGCAGTAGTCGCATAAGCGATGTCTTCGAGATCCCGAGCACACTTTAAGAGATCCTCGATATGAATAGAGTCAACGAGTGGTTGCTATCAATAAATCAGTCAGCGCATCATGTCACATATTCCATTGCTGCTTTTAGTGAGTCTAACATCTTGGACGAGAGGTCGCTTGGTGCCATAAAGAAGACGATCAGCATTGCCAATCGTGGCAAATAATCCAGCAACCGTGGTAGCTAGAACAGAGCTAACTCTCTTCATATTATCTGATGAGTGTGATGGGAATCGCAGGTCTATCGATCCGCCCCGTTGAGCGACGCGCGCAGATTACTAGAATCTTAGATGGCGCCAATGAGTGGATTCAAGTTCAAGAAATAAATGAGAGCATGATAAGACAATGGTTATATATTCAGATGAAGAATCAATGATCTCGCCATAGGCCATGGGGTTTGATGCTATAATCTTGGCTACACAGATAAATCGGTCAACGCCCATGCCGCCCAGACTCTAGTGTAGCAGCCCTAACGGGAAAATCTTCTCTTCTCTGCATCTGCGCCGATTCTTCGCACAATCTTAGGAATGGTGTTCCGTGCTCCAATCAATGTGAATGTCAATTCAAGGGAGTATTGACGATTATGGCTCCAATAGAACCAAGGAGGCAGTCAAGCGAGTGACTTGGCGAATACAATAACTGACGAGGACTGATACCGGCAACACGGTTGGAGACATATTCCTGGAGACGGTCTTATCTGTATGACCTGCCTCATATAGATTTGCCAAGTGCCAAGGCGAAAGTCCGGTATAAAATCAGAATACTTGGGAAAGGTACACGATACAAGCGAGCTATATCCTGCGAGCTGCTTTACATCGGAGAGCTGTACGCGTGGCATGGTTCAAGACAATATCGTGGTGGAGGGCTTGGCGTTGGAGATTACAGCACTCATTATTTGTTTTTGGTAAGTTACAAGTGAGATAATCAATCAACATTTATAAGATGTCGGTAGGAAATAAGCTTAATCTTGAGAAATAGCTCTATCTGCATTCGTTTGTGCTCTCTGCTTAGTATTTACTTAATTTTAATTAAAAAAAATAACAGAATTAAAAGCATCAAAAACGTACAACACCAGGGATTCGCTGGTTGTTACTAACCCAACTATTAATCTAGCGGTTATAAAAATTAAATATTAAAGCTATATTAATTTAAAATTACTGTTGTTGCAATTAAAATCTGCTTATTTAATTTATTATAAAATAAACAAAACTTATTTATATTAAAACAAACTTAAAATATACAAAATATTATAAACTAAATATTATTTTATATTATTAAAACTATATTTATAATAATAATATTTTAAACTATATAATTATTTATTATAAATAAATAAAAAACTGTTTAATTTTATATAGTTTTAAAATATTAACTAAAATATTATAATTTATTAACTTTTATAAGCATTGCTTTAATATATATAAAGTTAATTTTATTTAAAATTAACTTATATATTTAAAACTAACTTATATATTTAAAATTAACTTATATATTTAAAATTAACTTATATATTTAAAACTAATTTATATATTTAAAACTAATATATATATTAAAATATAATATTTTATTAAAAAAAAAAGCTTAAAAAACACTTAATATATTTAAAAAATTATTATTTAAACTTAAACAAAAGCTTATTAATTAATTACTTTTTATAACTTAATATTTTTAAAATTTAAAGTCCTTAAAATTTAGAGTTTTTAAAATTTTAAGTGCTTTATATTTTAAAAACTTTAAATTTTAAAAACTTTAAATTTTAAAAACTTTAAATTTTAAAAACTTTAAATTTAAAGCGTTTAAAATTTAAATTCTTAAATTTTTTAAAAATAAAAATATTTAAATAACTTAAACTTTTAATAATATATAATATATAAATATAAACTTTATTACTTTATTATTTAATAATTTTATATTTTATATTATGTTTAGCTTTTTATTTTAATTATAAATGTTTTTTTTATAAATATTGTTTTTTTTATAAGTATACTTTAAAAGTTTTTTAAAAAAACAATATAAAATATTAAATATAAAGTTTTAATTTTTTAATAAATTTTTTTTTAGCAAGCTTTTTTATTTAAAAAAAATTATATTATTATTTATAAATACTTTTTTAATAATTTAAAAAAAAAAGTTAATATTATTATAAAGCAATATAATATTAATTATTATAATTTTATTATAATAATATTTATAAAAATAAAAAAGCTAAAAAAAAGCATTAAAAATTATAAAAAACAAGTTATTAATATAACGCTTAAAATAATAAATATATATAAACTATAAATAATTTATATTATAATTATTTAAAAGCTTTTATTTTATTATTAAATTATTTATTATAAAAAAATGTTTTAAAACTTTTATATAAAATAAACATAATAACTAATTATAATTAATATATTTATATAAATTTATTTAAAAGTTATAAACTTTTAAATGTTATTAATTATATTAAACAAAAGCTTATATTAAAATATGCTTTAGATTTATTAAGCTAATTATTAAAACAGCTTAATATTATTTAATAATAATATAAATATAATATTTAATAATAATAATAATATAAATATTAATATAAACAAAATTATAAGTAACAGCTAAATTTAATATAAATAAATAATAATTATTAAATTAAAACATTATTAAACTAAGCAAAATTATTAGCTTAAATAAAATTATTAGCTTAAGCTTTATAAAATTTTATAATATAAAAAACATTTAAAACAAATAATATATTATATATTAATATAGCTTTAAAAACAACTTAAAATATTTTATTAACTTAAATATAAAAAAAAATAAACATTAAAGTTATTTTTTATAAAATTAAGCCTTATAAAGCTTGTTTTAAAACAAGCTTAAACAATTATAAATTATTAAACAAAAAAAATTAAAAAATAATTAAACATAAAAAAAAGCCGGCTTAATATATTTATTATAAAAATATTAATTATTATACTTATAAGCTTTAAAAGCTAGCTTAATTTTAAATAATATTATTTCGTTTTTTAAAAAACTAAATATATTTATTATAACGTTATTAAATTAATTAACAATGTTTAAATATATAATAGTTTTTATTTAAAGCTTTATTATTTATTAATAAAATTTAATAATAAAATTTATATTATATTATAATATATAAAATATATAATATTATTAATAATTTATTATTTTTAAAAATAGCTAACTTAAATAACTTTTAAGCTGCAATAATATTTTATTGCTAATAAAGCTATTAAAAATAAAACTATTAAATTTTTAATAAACTTATTACTTAAAAGTTTAATAGTTTTATTATTAAAGCTTTAATTAAATTATATGTTGCTTTATATATAAATACTTTTTATTATTAAAATTTTAAGCTAACTTATAAAAAAACTAATTGTTTATTTTTATATAATAAAATTAACTATATATATTTTTAATATATATTATAAACTTTTATTATATAAAAATATATTTAACTTTTTAACTTTTTTTTAATAATTTTTTTAGCTTTTAAATATTTAGCTATATAAAATAAAAAAGCTAGCTAAGCTAAATAGCCGTTATTTTTGTTTTAATTTTAAGTATAATTTTTGTTGTTTTAAGCTAATATTAAATAAAAAAATAATAATAAATAAATTAATTACCTTAATTAATTTTTATATATTATTAATTAATTTAATTATTAATAA